>VDFB02334580.1:0-24320 GCA_007258455.2 Sequoia sempervirens | reverse complement strand
TTATGGCCTCCAAAAAAATGTCATACCCCTAATTTAGCCACCCACCAAAAGTTATTGCAAATTGGGATATTTTTGGATATTTCATTTTTTTGAAATTAATAAAACTTCATTTTCCTTTTCAAATGCATATTACTTATTTAAATTCAAATTCCATTTACCCCACCATGCTAACTAAATTCATTTTATTTCACAAAATTGAATCCAACTATTACATTTAAAATAAATCATTTTTTAAATTTTATTTTCCTACATGAGGAAAGCAATACAACTTCTAATGTATATATACATATATTTTTTTTGTCTCCTTATTTAATAATGCTAACACAATTGGACTAATTTACTTAATCCACAATAAATCTAATTCATGGTTAGATTATTCATCAATTGCATTAAATCAACTAATAAATCAATGAGCACTCTAATATGAATTTTTTTGGCAATACAATTAAATAAAGCAACACCATTTCACTAGGAAATTTAAATCATGCATGCAAGGAGAGACAAGGTGACACAACGAATAGCTTATCCCAACTGACAACCCGACGACCCACTATGGCTAGGGTGATGTCACGACACAGAAACCCAAGCTACTATCTCCCAATCATTTCCGTTGAACAAGGGACATGCTCAGACCTGCGAAATCAGGTGGAGTCAATGTCCTGTACCTGCATCCTGCACACAACACGAGTGTCGAACATGCATACATATATATATATAAACATCAAAACACACCGTGAAGAGGAAATCGTGGAATCACATGGCACTCGCATGCGAGTGATGTGATCCCGTCCCCTTCACCAATACAATATCGCTCACTGACGCCTCTAATCATTAATTGCAAAATCAAAACATAAAGCATCAATGATTCACATATAAAATAATTTAATCCACAACATGAAATAATAACATCATCTGATAAAAGTACCATCACATCAAAACATAATGTTTACATCACTTAATAATTAGTGATCAAAAGTAACCATGTTTATAACCAGCGTGCTAACAAGGCAAAAATATACATAACGAACACTGTTCGATCACAAGAACAAAATGGAGGGGTGTTATAATTCTCTAGACCAAATGGACGGAAAAGAAAAATCTAGAAGAAGCAAAATTTAACCAAAAGTTTTATAAAAATAAGAAATAAAAAGAGAGTCTACATTTTGTCAAAACAAAAATGTGATGTGTGTTTAAGGCACAACAATACCTAGTTGCATACACCACCTACCAACCACTACACACATTTCCCAATGCATCCAATCTCCCACCTTTTTCATTTTTTGTGGGACTTAACTACTAGTGAAGAAGTTGACTTTCAAAATCCTTCAAGACAAGTTCTACAAGGTGCATATGACACCTCATCTAGACACCTAATTTTGATCAGATGTATAAGTTATAGAGTTGTTGAGGACATCATCACAACTATACAAGACACATGTAAGAGACACAACATTGTGGTCATATGAATGCCCTACATCTAACTTGACTAAAATGTGTACATAATAATCCACTTGACATAAAGTCAAAGAATAAAAAACGCAAAAGTAAAAGTCAAACCCTAATTCCTCCAAACCCAAAACACACATCATGATTTTTATCAAACACAAAATAAATAGTATTTATCTTTTCTCATTTACTTTTATGTGTAACCTCAATAGTATATTTTTAATTTAAAATTAATGTACATATACTTTACATTCAATTAAATTAAGCTAAAGATAATGAAATAAAATAACGAAAACTTAATTTGACACAAGAACTTTCTATCCCTTTTTTAATGCATAAAATTCCATCATTTTCTTAATGGCTCATCATTTGTTTTCTAAATAAAGAAATAAGAAAAAAAGATTAGTGACTGTAATCAAATCAGTTGTCCAGTGCATTTGTAAACTTTTTATCCATTTCATAATGCATCCAAATCTCCAGTCCAAATCTGCCATGCGTAATAATAACGAGAACATGAATGATTACAGCAAGAACCAACCTTCAAAAAAAGATTGATCTGAGTCCGAAAAGCAATTCACAACAGCCATTAAAGCCACAATCATATCCAGAGGACTGTGCTTCTGGGTCTTCTTGCTAATCTTTTTCTTTGATTTAGTCAATCATAAGCTTGGATTTTCCCTTGGTTTTGGGCAAAGTTTAAAGTAGGTGGGTCCAGAACTGTAGTGGAAAAGAATGAAAGGAAACTCCAACAGTGAAGAACAAGCCAAAAATCTCCTCAAAGTTTGGCTGTGAAGGTTTGCCAAGCCAAGCACGGCATGTCAGATTGCACATGAAAATCTGTCACCCAGTTGTAAATTGTGAAGATGAAAATGAAGTTTAGGTATGTGTACTTCGAGAATATTATTTCGGGGAGAGGATTTCGAATATGTTCCAATAGTTGTTACAGTATTTATTGATTCAATGTTCAATATTTTTAACAATATTGGACTAATAGTTGTGACTTTAAAGTTGTTAGTGTTGATGATGACTATCCATAAAGCAACAAATCATGTGATGCCACATCAATGCACCAATAAAACATGATTTAGTGCACAAGTATCAGTCTCACTTTTTTTGGGGTCTTTTTTAACACCACGACAAAAAGCATGCTGATGTGGCGTCATATTTGATGATATGGCCCTGAAACCTTAGTTATAAGCAGGGGACTTGCCAAGCAAGCTGCTGTAAAAAATTGGGAGTGATTTGAAATTTCTACATAGGATTTTGAGAAGCACAAAGCTAGGGTGCCCAACTACTGGATCCTCTCTCCTAGCTTTTTTTTTATAAAAAGGGGAAAAAAAATTATTCAATCCAAAGCAAGATACAAGGAAAAAGCCACTGGCTCACAAAAAAGGAGAAGAGCCAACAAACCAAACAACAACCCTACATAGTCCTGTCTTCCAATAAAAATCTCTCCAAAATCCCCAGATAATCAGAAGGTAATTCCTCCCTACCACTAATATCCCAACCATCCCCTTTCTCCGAGGCCCACTTCGCCAAGCAATCAGCCACGCTATTCCATTCTCTAGGGATGTGACAGAAAGAGACAGAATCCAAGGATCTACATACACTTAAAATTTGTCTGACCATCGAAGCTAAATGCCAACTAACACCATCCAACCTCTGGTTGTTCAACATATCCACCACAATCTGAGAGTCAGACTCACAGATAATCCTCCTCCAGCCAAGAAGGAAACCCCACTCAACAGCAGTCTTAATAGCAAGGGCCTCCATCAGGTTATTAGAGTAATGCCCTTTGTAGACAGAGAAGCAGAAAATAACATCACCATCTTTACTTCTACCAATACCCCCAATACCAGCATGCCCAAGATTCCCACGAGAAGATCCATCAGTATTAATCTTCAGGACCCCATCAGGAGGAGGCGCCCACTTCCCATCACGACAGACCTGTTTCTTGACACGACGGGGCATAATACCAGCAGCGCAACTCCTACTATTAACACCCAGGCTCAAATCCCGCACAATCGCCACATCCCGAGGATCAATACTTTCAGACATATCACATTTAGCCGAAATAGTCTCTTGAAGCCTACTGATAATCTTTGTCCATAGTTGACCCCTATCTAATCTGGAGTCACAAAAAACCCTACGGTTCCTTTCCAACCAAATGTTCCAAAGAATGAAAATAGGCCCAATGATCCAGGCCACCTGAAGAAAAGGAGTCCTCGCAGGAAGCCTACCCAGGCTCTCCCAAAACTCAATAAGGGAGGAAGCATGAATGCAACCATGATGCCAAGCCTCCCACCATCTATGCCAAATCTCACGAGAAAAGGGTCAATGAAAGAACAAGTGGGACGAACATTCTTCATTGCACCAACAAAGAAAACAAATGGAAGGTCCCTGAAACCCCCATTTGCAAAGATTCTCCCAAGTGAGACATTTCCTTTGGGAAACCAACCATAAAAAGAAGTTACACTTGGGCCAAGAAAAGTTGTTCCAAACCTTCCTCCACCAGGGCACCTCAGCAGGACCATGTAAATTCCTATCAAGCACAGCATAGCCTTGAGCAATAATAATTACCTTTTGGGCAAGGACTCCAAGCCAACTTGTCCCTCTCATTCAGAGAACTGCAAAACCTGCCCTCCAAGATCTTACACAAAGCAGCACGATCCTCCTCAGAACCACCCACAGGCCACTCCTGCGGATCCTTCCAGCAAGACACCTCCAGTTGACCAATACGCTTAAAAGTTTTAAAATGCTCCACCCTAATCCATCCAGCATCAGAGAACATCTGGGAAAGTGGCAGAAGCTGAGGGAAGCTAGAGAGAATGGGAGGGTGACCATCCCAAGAGTCTAGCCAAAATAGAGCATCAGAGCCATTATTACAAATCCAGAAGAGACCATTCCTAACAAGCTGAGCTCCCTTCTTAAGAGTATCCCAAATGCAAGAACCTTTGCCCAATAAAGCAATCTGCGGCACATCCTGGCTCTCAACACCAGGAATATACTTGAAAGCAAGAATCTTGGCCCAATCCTGATCCTGGTTGTTGCACCATCTCCAGTACAGCTTAGCCGCCAAAGCCGTAACCACAAGAGCCATAGACCTAAGGCCAAGGCCCCCAGCATGCTTCGGCCTACAGACCAACTCCCACCTGACAAGACTCCACTTCGAGGAAAGAAGGTTACCCGACCAAAGGAATTGCCAGGAAAGAGCATCAAAATCCCTCACAAAGGAGGCAGGAGGAGTCTGCACACAACACCTATAAATAGGGAGAGACTGCACCACAACTTTTAGGAGAATCACTCTACCAGCAGAAGAGAGCCACCTGTAAGTCCAATGACTAACCTTACTCCGGAACTTATCCAAAATCCCTTGCCAAAAATCTCTACGCTGAGGTCCCAGAGCCAAAGGAATCCCCAGGTACATCAGGGGAAGAGAGCCAATTTGGAATCTAAGAATCCTAGCAATCCTATTCTGAATGAGACGAGGAGTATTAAAGAAATAAATGGAAGATTTATCATCATTAATACTCTGACCAGAAGCTTTCAAATAGATGTCTAAAGTTCTCCTGAAATTCACTGCCTCACTGATTCTAGCCAAGCCCATTAGTCCAGTATCATCCACAAATTGAAGATGAGAATAGGGAGGGAGATCATTGTTCCAGCTCCAGCCATGAATAAGACCCTGCCGCACTTGAGATTTAATAAATCTACCAAGACCCTCTGCCATGATAATAAAAAGATAAGGGGAAAGAGGGTCCCCTTGCCGAAGTCCCCGAGAAGCACTAAACCAATCAGAAGATTCCCCATTAATGAGAACAGAGAAGGAGGACGAGGTCACACAACTGAGAACCCAGCTCACCCATTCCTCTTTAAAGCCAAAGGCCAAGAGGATATTCTGTAGGAACTCCCAACTCACCCGATCATAAGCTTTAGCCATGTCAAGCTTAATGAACATCACCTTCTCCTTAGAGGAAGCCATAGAATGAATAGCCTCCGTAGCAATCACGACACCATCCAATATTTGTCTCCCTTCCACAAAACCCCCTGCTCAGCAGAAATCAAAGCACTAAGGAGAGGTTTGAGTCTCTCAGCAATCAACTTAGTGATGATCTTGTAGACAACATTGCATAAAGCAATAGGCCTGAAATGGTCCATCCGATTAGCCCCCTCCTTCTTAGGTATGAGAGCCAGAAAAGTAGAATTCAAAGACTTAAGCATTTGTTTGTTCCTAAGAGATTCCTGAACCACCTCAAGGAGATCAAACTTTATTATTTCCCAAAATTCTTGGAAGAACTCAATCGGAAACCCATCTGGGCCAGGGGCTTTGCCTTTTTTCATACTAAACACAACTTTCTCCAATTCGGGTAACAAGATTGGACACAAAAGAGCCTCGTTCATCTCAGCCGAGACCAAGCAAGGAATACAATCCAAGATAGCCCTCTCCTCAGATCTAGCAGCAATATCCTCCCTAGTAAAAAGATTAGAAAAATAGTTGACAGCTTCCCTGGAAATTTCACCGCAGGACGAGAGTAGAGTCCCATCACTGGAGACAAGAGTGGAAATAGAGTTCCCCTGCCTACGGGCCTTAACCGAATTATGAAAGAAAGTCGTGTTCCTGTCCCCCTCCTGAAGCTAATCAATACGAGATTTTTGCTTCCAGAAAATCTCCTCCCGAAGCTCCCACTCTTCTAAGCCCTTAAGGGCCAAGGACTCAGCATTCAAAAGGTTAGAGGACAACCCATGGTCACGAATCTGACGAGTGACACTATCCAGCTTGGACTGAGCAACAAGCTTCTGAGCATGCAGGTTCCCAAAACATTGTTTATTCCACCTCTTAAGCCTATACTTCACATGTTGGAGCCGTTTACAAAAAGTGTACATGGCCTTCCCATGGGCAGGAAGCCCTTCATACCACCAATCCAGCACAAGATCCCGAAGAGATTGATCACGTAACCACATCAATTGAAATTTGAAAGAAGGATTTTTGTTGACCCCATAAGAGGAGACACAGAGTTTGATAGGCCAGTGATCAGATCCCCTCCAATCCAGGATTTCAGAGCTGGTAGTCCACCTGTTGCTCATCCAATAACAGGAAACCAGAAATCTATCAAGTCGTTCTGAGATAGCCTCGTCACCACACCTCCTGTTATTCCAAGTAAAAACTCCATGTATTGGCTTCACGTCAACAAGGTTAAGGAGACCAATATTAGCTCTGAGCAAAAGAGAAGAAGGATCAAGCCTGGCTAACCCTCCTCGTTTTTCATCCATACTAATGACAGCATTAAAGTCACCAGCCAAAATCCATGGGAGACACGGGTCCAGAGAACGGACAAAATTGATATGATCCAAAAGATGGGTCTTACCAGGAAGATCAGTAGGAGCATAAATATTGGAGAAGAGACATCTTTCGCCAGTTTCAAAAATGGAGGCAACCATAGAGATGGAAGACCGACTAGAAATCCACCATAAGGGGGAGACATTCCTCGGGTTCCAGAAGCAAGCCACCCCCCCAGAACTTCCCACTACCCCCACCCCCTGCTAGTAGCCATGGGGCCAGATACGCATAGCACAATTATTCAAACCATCCACAGTAAGCTTGGTTTCCTGTATAAAGACCACATCCGGATTCTGAGACTCGATTAATCTATGAACAGCCTTTTGTCTAGGGATGCTGTTCAACCCCCTTACATTCCATGATAAAACTATCATTTAGGGGGGTGGGAAAAGTGAGAATCAATGGGTTTCACAGACCCAGACTCAACCAAAGTATCCCCCATAATCTTAACCTTCTCTTGATCAGTCTTCCTTCCACTCCTTGATTGTTTATCTAGAGGTCCCTTTTTAAAAGATTTTTGATGCAAGCCTAAGGCAGGAGGAGCCTTAGCACCCTTCACAAGATCCGCAGATCCCTTCGTAACTTGGGGACAAGGAGCCAAACCAGCAGTACCCACCGACATCTGTGACTCCTGGAGGCCACCACTATTCTGAACTTGAGAAGGCAAGTCCAAAGATGGCTGACAAATTTGTTGGACCCCTGATGATAAAGGTAGCTCCTCCTGCTTTGCATTCTCCTCCTGAATCTCTGCCTGACCCTTATCCCCAGAAGAAAGCTCAACTGGAATACCATCTTCTTGGACTACGCTATCAAGAACCTCAAACCTATTAAATGTGTCATCATTCTGTCTATCCATCCAGGATCTCTTCTTGCCTTTACCTTTATTACGGGATTTAACCGGGATAAATCCCTCCTTATCAACAGGCCCATCAGACACTGGAGCTTTCCCCTTGTCCAACCTAGGAGGTCCAGAGGTAGACAAGGGGGAAGAATTCAATCTAGGACATTTGCGGTGTAAATGACCATATTCATGGCAAATTCTGCATCTAAATGGAAGGGTTTCGTAATCTAGCTGTTGGATCCAGGAGGAAGAACCCATGCGAATTTCCATAGAGTCGGGTAATGGATTATTCAAATCAACTTCAACACAAATATGAGCAAAAGAAATTACCTTACGATCTTGAGTCTGTGAAGCCGATCCAACAGGTTTCCCAAGAAGCAAAGAGATTGAGTGGAGAATATCTTCCCGCCAAAATTCCAACGGAAGCCTCGGCAAACGAACCCACACAGGCACCCGCAAAGGGATCTCCTCAGTAAAGTTGAAGCCCATATGCCAAGGCTTGATGAAGAGCCCAACCTGGTTAAAGAAATAAGGGCCCCCTTCAAAAGCCCTATTCCTGTCCGACATGCTTGAAAAAATAACTAGGAAATAGTTATTAGCCGCTAAAAGAACCTCCCAATCTCCTTTAGGGTTCCAAACCCGATGTGCCCAGGACTCCAACACAGGGAGAGAAAGACGAAGGCCCAAAAATTTGCAGATAAGAGCATGTCTGCACCAGTAATCAACATCCTCTGAAACCTGCTCAGGTTGAATAACCAAAACCGGTCTATCTTCCGATCTCTCCAAACATCCATTTACTTTTTTAATTCGAAACGCCCCTTTTGACGAGGAGGTGCCCTCCCCAGAAAGAGGAAGCTCGGTCCGATCCTTGTTATTGGCATGCATCAAAGAGGATGGATCAGCCATCTCCAGATCTAGGGAAGAAGCAAGACCCTGCTTCTCCATGGCTAAATGAACCCAAGCACCAAACAGCAGAAGGAAAGAGGCAAGGCAGTCGGCCCAAATGCCCAAACCGCCACGCACCCACCGACCAAGAGACCCACGCACCAGATAGCGGCCAGAAAAACGCCCAGCCACAAACAGGAAGAGATCAAACCCCTGTCCAACCCCCTCCAGGCCCCTGCAAACACAAAAAACCCCCCCCTGCGAGCAGAGAACAGCCACCAGCGCGCGCAAATGGCAGGCGAAGCAAGCTAGGGCACGCAGGCCCTAGCTCGCACCAGGGCTCTGCGAAACGCCATCACTTCACACCATTGCATAAATTGATATATTATAATTTTGTAATTAAATCGATCCTCTCTCCTAGCTTTATCATTCACGTTATTTAGAAATATTTTATTTTTTTATTAGATAAAAGGGGAAACAAGGATTCAAGGCAATTCAATTCATAATAAAATAATTTAAATATTATATATTTATAATTTATAATTTATAATTTGATATAGAATAATATATATTATATATCGTATAAAATAATTTAAATATTATATCATAATAACATAATTTATTGCAAGTTAGTCATAGTTTGGTCAAGAAGAGTATTGAGTCTTTGGAGGTCCTATTTCACAAGATAAGTCAATTAAGGGAAGATCAACTTTACTTTGCAGAGTTGATGGAGAAGGACCAGTCTTCAAAGGGGAAGGGGAAGAAGGTAAAAAAAGATGAGGCAAAGGACCTGTGTACCAGAACCAAGGGTAACTTGAGGAAGACCTTTGAAGAGGAGAATAAATAACTGATGGACATGGTCGAACTGCATCATAACCAGGAAATTGAAGTGGCTAACACCTTAAAGAACATGAGATAGTGTCTCTTGTTGTGTTTTTCTCTATTTTTGTTTCTTTGTTTTTGGGGTTCTGTTTTTTGCTTGTTGGTATGTTGTTGGTTGTTGTTGATGCTTCAATGTCTTTATCTCTTAGCAACTTTTCTTCTTTTATATTGTAAAGGGTTTCAGGTCCCTTCAAAACATATAATATATATCATATTTAAATTAACAATATTTTATAAAGTAAAGATATATTATTTTATATTAATATATAATATATATTATATAATAATAATATAGAATATAATATAGAAAAATATACATTATATATCATATAAAATAATATATCATAATAATATAATATCATATAATATCATAATATATTTTATATATATTATATGATTATATAATATCATAATATATTATAATATATGTTATGTATAAGAAATATACGTTCTATGCAAGAAAGTTCCATTTTTTATTTAATAATTAATGGATATTTGTTTTGTGCAAGAAACATATATCCATTATTTTGATTTAATATTAGATATTCATTTTTTTAAAGTAGATATGTGTTAATAGCATATGTTTGTTTTGCTTTGGTGTTTACCATAGAAATTTGTACTTTTTACCCAATCCAAGTAAAAAGTCAAAGATTCTTTTCATGTTTTTGCCTAATTGAAATTGTGTTTTTTTTTTTTGCATCGGGCCACTATTTGGCTCATCATGATCTGCACTCACCCAATAGGCATGGGGACATAATTATATACTTGTAAAGGCTAAAATATCAATATAAATGTACTACACATAAGAGAGAACATAATGCAGTGAGAATATATGTATTGAGATGATATGATAGTGTAATAGAATGTAATAGATCTTATATTAAGATTGTGTAATAAGGGACTGGAGAAGATAATAGAGATTTGATTATAACCTATCAATGAACATTCAAAAAGTGTATGAATACATGTATATAATAGAAATTTTATTTTATAATCTAAATGCATAATAGAATTATTTTTCCTTATACATCAAACTAAGGTAAATACAAATCTTACATGGATAAACTTAGATGATTCGTCCATATTTTATTTTTAACATGGTTCATGAGATAAATTAGGTCAAGGACATGTTTGAAGAAATAGTTTAATATATTTAAGGTGGTACACCTGACACCAATCAAGTGTTATGTAGATGATAATTATGTGTTCAATCATAACCTTACTTGAGGCTCCACTCATATCAATTGGAATATATGATCCACAAATGAATTAGGATAAAGTTACATGTGTGAGAAGCAATGGAAATCCTTCAACTCATCCATAAGAAGAGGGGAGGATATCTATAAGGAATAATTGTGTTTACTCTATTATTGGAGGAATATATGAGATGATAAGTACCATTTCATGTCATTTTCATAGTTAGAATTTAAATTGGTTGGACATTAATGTTAAAATTATGTGATCAAATAACTTTAAGAAGTCAAGAAAATCATTTTTTCCTTTTAAAGATGGCAAGGGAATAGTTTGACTAACTCACTAAGGGGAGAACATTTGAGCAATGAATAAGGATGGGTGAATCATTTTCTAATTCGCCAACTTCCTTCATGACAACAAAATGTGTTTCAAGAGGTTTAGGGAAATATGTTTTCAACAAATTTACATATGTGCTTACATGAAGTATTTCCTTACTAGTAAAATCTTTGATTTGAAAACTAGTTTTTCATCCTTTTTTATAATATTGGATAACTATGTCATGTAATAGATATAACTATGTACACATGACATTCATGTATAAGACCCATAGAAAACCATTTGAAAATTCAGCTAGAAATAATATTTCAGTATAGTTAAGTGAAATTGTAAGGAAACACTAATCATTTAAAATAATATTAAATTTAAAAACATAAATATAATAAAAGGATAGCTAATGAATTTTAATGACTTTCCCAAGAAACTCATTGACAATACATAAACAAAATTTTAGTTCAAGACTCCTCTATGAACTTATTTTTGGGAAATAACCTTGTGAAAATATACACAAAGAATATGCAAAATAACTTATAATTTTGTTGATAATGACTCAGTCAATAGAAATTTCTCCTATACATTCATTGGTGTATTATACTAATATCAAATTTATGGGTTATCATTGACTTCATTAATGAATCTCTAAAATAAGTTAGAAATATTATCTAACAATTGTGATATGTCAACCACTAGATTTTTGTATACATGTGAAGGTATAATTTGATCTTTATTGATAAGAATAGAATATCCAAAAATAATACATACAAAGTTAAGAAGAATTGATTTTTAAAACCATAATTTATTGATCACCATGAAGATAAATGATTTAAAATCACACCAATGCTCCTTTGAATGTTAACACAACTAACAATCATGAGTATATTATAATGATTCTATTAATAACAATTATATGGTAATAATTAATGTAAGCTATTATATATTCCAAACAAATGAAAAATAGGTCTTCATGATTCATTGAGCACCAAACCATCATCACAATTGAAATTGAAAGTATGTTTATAAATTTTATAAGTTCTATCACTTTCCTTTTCACTTAATGAACTTAATACCGCTTTAATGTTGATGAAGATGTCATGTGAAGATTGTGTGCATGTGTTGCTAAAGCTAATGACTTGATATGAACTTATGGATATTAGTTAATGTAGGAAGCAAGTAAACCTCAATCTACTCTTCTTCCCATAATACATGTTAATCACATGCAAATTGCCTTTCAAATGTTTTGGGTACTTAAAAAATACAAGTGACAAGAGTTTGTACTAAAGAAGAAAGCAATAGGCACTAGTAACAATCAAAGACAAGGAATAATCTTCATAAAGTTATATCTAGAGTAGAATCTTTCAAATATCTTTGTCTAATGTTTATAATCTTATTACATTAGAAATACTTATATGAATAACATATATTAATTGAAATTTTAAGAATATATAATAGAAAGTTTACAATTAGCTAGAAATATACACATTTATCAATCTCACAACAAACAAAGAATTATTTACTATAAACAACTAATACCATTAACTATAACATGCTAATTGTTTAAACCTTCCAATTTATAATCTCTTTCAAAAACAAAAACATTTTGTTTACATCACCATCTAAAAAAGTCTAAAATTAATCTCTTATTTTAAATAGAAAAATGGTCATATAAAGTATTAAAATATAATATTATTGATATGTGTTGACATACACAACTCTAAATAAACTCTATTATTTTATAACCCTCTCCACAAAAACTTGAAAAACCTCAACCAACAAATCATTCCAACAAACTTGTGTGAGCAACCATTACCTACATCGGATTCTAAGTTCCTTGTGTCTATAGCTTTCCACTTCCTCGCTCAAATTTAGATACAATTCAACATCTAATTGTCTATCAAAAATGACCTCTATTAAAAAACATATAAAATTAAATCACATATAAAAAAATAGAAAAAAAAAGGTTTGTACAATTAGAATAACTAGCAATGGCACCCAAGTGTGCAATAGGTACGCCGAAGAGTTTGTGGATGGTGAAATAGGGAGAGATTTTGGGATTATGTTTGTAGCATAAGTGTTACAGTGAACAGTAGAATATGTAGAATCTATAATTAGTTATTTATATAATGTGCAATATTTTTTATTGCACAAGTTATAAGCAGATTGTGTGTTTGGCATGATTTATAATGAATTGTTAAAAATGGCCATAAAGGGGGCAATATATAACTCCAACTGATTCTTCCTTGGAAAACTAACTTGGCCATGGAAAAGTACCAGATTTGAGGCTGACTGTAACAAAAAGACCAAGTTGAATACTTGCTTGAAGAGAAAAAGTTGAACCTTGAACTCGAGTTTGGGTCTATAGTTGCACAAAAGATTACAAATGATGTGCATGCAAATAAGACCATTTCTAAAGCTATCATTAAAGGAATCATTACTCCAACCAAAATTACAAGACTCATGAATATAGTTTTAATTCATTCACATTGAAATTCTTACTACATTTCACTTTTAACTACAAATTTCAATTTTATGTAATATTAAACAAAGCTGCATGGTTTATTGTAAATATAAAAGTTAAATTTAGTGAAGATAGAAAAAAAAAATTCAAAATAAATAATTTGATTAATGTTAATGAAGATAGAAAAAATGAAATTCAAAATAAATATTTTTGTAATATTGTAACAATGTAATTATTTAGTAATAAAATTAATTTAAAATATAAATTTTATTTTCAACTTTATGTATTTCAATTATGGTTTGGCGTAACTTATGGTCATTGGTTATGAACAACTGCACCTCTTTAGTGTGATTTTAGAAACTATGGCATTTCCACAGTTGGGTATTAGTGATGGTTAAGTCTAACAATCATTTGAACTATTACAGGTTGCAGAAATTATTTTTAAGTGTATTATTTAAAAAAATATTTGAACTGTTTACAATTAATTGCGTTCCTCTAAATGAGCAGTTTAAAAACAACAAAAACTACATAGACACAAATGGTTTTTTTTTTGTTTTTAAACAGCAAGAGATGGTTTTTAGTGGATCTCCCAAAGATATAAAAGTTGCATATGTGCCAAATAGCAAGGGCTGTGTATATACATATAGCCAAAAGAAATTCTACACAGCTCAATTAAAAACCAGTAGCAACAGAATTTGGAAGGCTATTAGATTGTGAGGTTATTAAAAACAAAAATAGATTTGATTCCATACATTTTTTTGAAATCATTGATGATTGAAAACAACACATGCATATCATAGATTTTGCAGTATCTAAATGCTAATGCCAAGCAAGAAGGATGCTAAAAAAGAAGAGAACGAAACAAATGACGATAATTAAATATGTATTTTACTGAGCATTAAAATTATATAGAGGTTCTGTCGGATTCTTCATCATCCATTTGTAAAGTTATCATCCAAAAATCCTATAACTGTTATCGAATATAGAAAAAAATAGTGTTATGATACAAGAGTAGTATCTATAATTGAGCTTAATATTTAAACATATATAAAACAATAGACATTACTTAAGGTGAAGATTGCAAATATATAGAAAGCGTAATTTCCACAGTACATTAATAAAACAAGAGATTGTAAACCAGTTTCTGTAATAAAGAAGGTTAGTAAAATATAATTCACTTAGATGATAGATAAAGTGATGGTAGAACATGTTTTTCATTTTGTTTTCGAAGAAGCTGTTGTAGTGTTTTATGTTTGTGAGCTAATGTCAATATAAATGGAAACATAGTATAAGACATTTATTTAACAGGTTAATTAAAATATACAAATAGGAAATAAGCTTTTGAGTAATTAGTAAAGTATAATATCAAAGTTTGGAAATTGAGGAACACCAGGTACTTGCAAATTAAAGAAATACATAGTTAGAATTGTTCTGTTGGAGAAAGTATATACAATGATTATATTGGGAGGACGTAGTAAAGACCAAAATGGATAGAGTAACCAATTTCTTTACATTGTAGACATGTATTTGATATAGTATGTGCGCAACAAAAAAAAACTAATAATAGGCTAATGCATATCAAGGTAAATCTGGAAGTCAGCGATTATTGCAGGTGCAACATTAGTATTATAGAGCTGATCATATTTATATTTAAGCTCTCTTAGGAAGTTGCATAAGCCCTCAAGTTTTGTGCAGCTGGATTGGTAAGCTGACACTGAGGTCTGGAGATTCTCGATATCCAATTCTTCAATAGGATCTGCAATTTGAGATGCAAGTTTGAGTTTGTCGACAATGTCGATGCAACTATTAGATATAGTTGCAGAAAGGTGTTGAATGGTTGTATGCAAAGAGTCAGGTTTATTAACTGTTGACGATGACTTTGATTCTGTTGGTGGTGGATGCACTGGAATGGAGGGGCTTGATTGTATAGGAGTATTTGATTGTGTAGCCATGACCTAGTATGTGTTAGTGGAATGAGCAAACAAATTAGTAGAAGTATATTACATGAAACAAGCATTACGTAAAAAGAATGTTTGAATTATATAAATAGCAAAGATAAAAAATAAATGTAATCTATATTTGAATAAACAAGATAATATAGTATGTGGAAAATCTTCTTTTGTTTGTATTTGTTTTTTGGAAAAAAGGTTAAAGGTTAGGGAATTGCGTGATCAATATTCATTAGACATAGTAGTAAGCTTTGAAGGAGTTTGGAGAGTCTAACCTGTAGTTATTTGTAACCCGTGTGTTATCTCAAGAGCTTATTTCAGACAAAGCCAATAAGCGTTTCTCCTCTTCCTTCCGGCGTGCTACATATGTACTTTGTGTCATGCGTGCATATCTTTGGAAGGTGAAGGGTGGCTTGATACGTAATCTTGCAAGTGCACGAACTCTAGAAATAGTTGTGAATGTTAGCCCTTGTCGGTCGACGTTGCCAATGTCGATTGTTGCCTTTTCTAGTGTAAGGCCTTGTGACTTGTGTATTGTTAGAGCCCATGCCATTTGAAGGGGGATTTGATGACGAAGTCCACGACTCACAAGGGCAATAGGGACATACTTTGGGTTATTGACATCCCAAGCAGGGCCTATGTATTTATTGAAATGAACTACAACAAACAGTGGAAGTGAAGGTGGCTTTTCATCGGCCTTGTAGACTATATCTTTGACTTGGCCAAGTGCACCATTAACAAGGCCTGTTTCTACCCATTGATTTGAACATAACATTACCTCCTCTTGTATACACAAAAGGACCTTAGATTGTAGTTGTTCTTCATCAGGATTGGAGCATGGTGACCCCCTTAGCTGCTCTGCAGTTGATATGGCAATAGGTGTTGCCAAAGATAGTAACATGCGTTGATTATGAAGTGAGGCCATTTCATTTGTTGCAAAAAGGTGTGTTGAGGACAGGAATTATATTTGCTCTGTAGAGGCCAATGATGAGCTTGACCGAGTCATTAGTACTTGCCAATCTTCAACTGTAGGTTTTGCATTGCATAGATTGGAGAGAATAGTACGGAAGGTGACTTGTGCTGGTTCCTCGCCGATCTGCCGAAAAATTTTGCTTAGTGTGACAACTTTGGTGAAGCTGCGCCATAGTGAACCCCCATATGATTTGGAGGCGTACATGGGAATGTCCTTGACTGGTGGAAGTTGGCTAAGGTCACCGAAGAGCATGATTGATCGTCCTCCAAATGGAAGTTGATTGTGGTTGGGGAATGCTTCACGTAGCCTCATGTCAATGCTTTGAATTAATTTGGGACCAATGAAGCTCATTTCATCTATTACTATATAGCGAATGAAGTACATTTTTTCTTGAAAGCTTGCTAGTGTTTGGCGTTGCAGGGGGACAATATCTTTGATAGGTATGCATAGGGCTGAGTGGATTGTTGATGCTTGGATGTTGAATGCTGCTACACCTGTAGGTGCAAGAAGTAGTAATGGTGAGGGGCTATTTTGGGATGAATTATGGATTGCAGTTTGGATGGCTTTTATTAGGTGCGATTTACCTGTTCCAGCAGTTCCTTGAACAATCATTTTCAAAGGAGTTTGGTAGGTACTTGCATTTAGATGTGAGCAAACTATATCTAATGCTTTTTTTTGTTCGATAGAGAGGTCATATTGGGTAGGCATAGTGGGAAGATAGGGGGCTACAAATGTTGGACGATTGGATTCTATGTAGGTAGTAGCGTAGAATTGTTTATGGGGAGTGAGTTGGGAAGAACCCCAATCATGGTGCAAGTCGATGTCTTGGCGACCAAGCATATCGAGTTCATTGAAGTGGAAAGGAAGGCTTGGGTATAGGCTTGATAATACTTTCCATTCAGATGGGTTGTTTTCTTGCATTATTCCTTCTTGACTAGAAGAGGATGTAGAGTTGGTTTCTTAAGAAGGATCTAATGGTGTGCGGAGCACATGCCAAGGATGGTAACTGGTTGAAAAACTCTCCCATTGTTGTGTAATAGGAGTGGTTGACAAAGTGAATTCATTGCGAATGCTATGGAAAGGTTTGTATAGTAGTAGTTCTAACCAACAAAATGCTTCAAAGCAATTGGTGTCTCTTGCAGGAATGGAGGTGAAGCGCGACGAGACACGAACAATGGCTTGAATGGACCGTTCCTTTCATTGGTTGTGTTTTCGAGATACCTTATAGGTCCACTTTTGGGTAACCTCAAGAAGTGACATAGCCTCTAATTGTATTGGACGAACCATGTAAGCATCAATGTTGTTTGGGGAGGTGGAGGTTGATTCAGACGAGAGACAGATCTGTTGAATGTTTTTTTGGTTGACATTTAAAGAGACAAATTTTCAGCTACATAGGGAGAGTGGAAGTTTAAGTAGGAGGTGGCAAGTTTCTTGGGCTCCAATATCATGGTCCACTAATGTATCAGCAAGCATTTTTTTGAAAGCTGTTGGGGCGGGTTTGTCAGACTCTATATTGGATGAAATACGTGATAACATTGCATGGTATGTTTCTGATTTGTTTTCAGCTTTGGTTGCATATTTTGCAATATACTTGAGGACTGCGTGGATAGATATAATAGGTTGGCAATCCACATTAGCTCTCTAAATGGAGAGAATGGAAGGGTTGTGTAGATTTAAGCGGTCGTCATTGCGAGCAGCAGTGAATTTTGGCTGGCCAGCTTCATCAATTGCCAGGGTGGAAAGTTCTTGAGTGGTCCAAGGGGCTTTGTAATGACAATGTAGGGTTTGGCCCTTTTTCCTAAGATAGGTTTGCAAGGTACACTTTGTATGACATTGAACACAGTTGACCAATTCAGTGTAGTCAGTGAGAGGGTCGACTTGCAAAATCATTGTACTATCCATCAAACATGGATCATCACCAAGAGATCAATGAATTGTTTGGTTCCTTGAAAGTAGCGGTCGGGGGTTCCATGCAGAGACATGCCTTTCAATGTATTCAAGGGAATTTTGCACAGATTGAAGGCTATTCCATTGTAGTTTCTCAATATTTGGTGCTTCTGCTAGCCAAAGGAAACCATGAATATGTGCAGAGCCTCTGTGTTGCCACTCATACCTGGTAGATTTGTTTTGTTTAGAAAGTATTTGAATGTTATCGATTGGAAATGAACGAGGTTAGAATAAAATATACCTGTACCAGTAGTCGGTTGTGCCAAGTAGTTTTAGCAAAACCTCTGTATGGAATGCAGTGAATCTCTGGTGCATATAGTGTGCAACTAGGTGTGGATTTTGTACAATATTTTGTATCCTCCATTTATAAGTGGCTTGCAAGTTTGAAGGTGCATTTGATGGCATGATCTTGTGTAGGTCTGGCTAGTTTGTATCAGCCGCACTGAGCGTGAAGAATAGCGATGGACAACCAAATTGGATAACCATATCAGAGAGCTCCCCTCTACAACGGTTCCAAAAAGGGCGTGTTCCTCGAATTGATGATCCAAAGCGCATGAGTTGTTCAGCAAGTTGTTCTTCTGGAAGGTCCTTTAAGCGTTGACGAAGATCAGAAATTGTTGCTGGCAAGGATGTATCAATGTGCTTATGGAAAAATACAGATGTTGTGGCTTGGCTGCGATGACGCATAAGAATATTGAGTATGAAGTACCTAAAGCGAGGGTGTTGGCCAAACCTATCATCAAAGTACCTAAGCAAGTGCATACCATATTCATGTAACTTAACTTCTTGCATGCGTTGTTGTTTGAATGCGGCTTGGCCATTTGGGAACAAAGTGGGGAAAGCCATAACAAACAATCCTTCAGTGGTGTACTCATTGATGGGGGATGGGGAAATGGGTGGCCAATCCATAGACAAGGTTGGACGACCTTGACCGAGTTGCAATATAGAACGCAATTCTTCTACTTCTCGATGTGCTGGTGGAAGGCTAGCTACAAAGGAAGTCGAGTGGTGTGTATCTTCTTCAGAAGGGTCGAAGGTTGTAGCATCTATATGCGCAGAGCTTGTTGATGTTGGGCTACAGAATGTGGTTGTTGCAAAGAGGAGGTTAATAATGTTAGTGGAAGCAATTGGTAGACATGCTAGTGCAACCTCATCTAAGTGGACATTTTGGTAGTATGGGTCATGCAAGGTTTTATATTGTAGTGCCTTATGAACACGACTTCTACTCACGTAGAAGCTATAGTCCTGTTGGCCAATATTTTTCCTATTAACTAATAGGATGTCTAATTCATCTATACGTCTAGGCAAGTGGGTGGTGATTAAAGAAATATCTTGAGGAAAGGAAATAGTGTGTCCACTATATTTTAGTTGGCCTCCCTTTGCATAGGTAACTTGAAGGATAGGGCTGACCCTAGCTATTAGCATCTCTTCAACTTGGGTGAGTTCTTTTAAACATAGGGGTTGCTCACCAGCGTCCATGATATTCCATGCGGAGAAGCGATGGCTATTTTTTTCAGATGCACATCTATAACAAGTAGGAATTCCATGTACTTGTTTTATCCTTATACCTGGATATTTTTCCATGCATACTAGACAAGTTGACATTCTTG
The DNA here is from genome assembly GCA_007258455.2 of Sequoia sempervirens. Classification (NCBI taxonomy): domain Eukaryota; kingdom Viridiplantae; phylum Streptophyta; class Pinopsida; order Cupressales; family Cupressaceae; genus Sequoia; species Sequoia sempervirens. Next base: position 4,464 of record VDFB02334580.1, on the reverse strand, counting down.
CTAGCTTATCAAGTGTAGAACGGAAAGAATTTCTTGCAGCAATAAAGCTTTGACCAAAGATTGGATGTGGGTGGATCTGAATAGGGGAAGTGGATGAGGGGAGTGTAGATGTGGAGGTGCTAGCAAGGGTGTTGTGTGCAAGTTCCCGTCTTCTTCTATTGACAATGTCTTTTCGTGCATGGTAGCGAGTGCGTTGTTGTTGGTTACGATGGGCTCGTCTAACTTGCGAGCTTGAATTTTCCATATCCCTTTACTATCTTCTGTGCGTTTACAAAAAATGCAACAATAAGCAATGGAATGTAAACAAAGTATATCGAGCAGTATGCAATTGCATTGAAACCAGGAAAGAACAAGATTGTATGTCATTCAAAGTTTGCATAGAAGGTGCAACATTAATGGGGATAATGTAATAAAAGATGGGAGTAATAAATGTTCTTAAAAGGAAATATCAAATAAGCAAGATAATGTGTAAACTAAAAACATCAAGCACACGAAAATAGCATTGAATAGATGTGAAGCATTGTGAATCCAAACATAATATAAAAGTGAGCAATAATAAAATGTTTGTTTTAGGTTTGTTTTGGTATTACATGTGTGAAATTGCAAATAGATATGAAAGTGTACATAACTATGTTAAAAGATTTGGAAGTATAGTACTGCACAAAAGAAAACCATTAAATTTTGTTCTTCGTATATTGCAAGTAGATGTGTGATTAAAACATAATAATCTTTTACAATTAAGTTGGATAAGAATGTGTGGAAAGCAAGGTAGAATAAATATAATAAAATTAAATTAACCAAGTCTATTAAATATTATTTTTCAAAACTTAATTTCTTTTTCATAATTATCATATAGTTCTAAGGTTTTTTATGTATATCATTTTTAAAAAGTAACGAAAAATATAAAAAATAAAATTTAAATAATTTGAAAATGGCGATGAATATAAAAATATAAGAAAAGAAAATATAGGTTACAGGGAAAATGAAAAAATGTAGTAGAAGGAATAATAAAAAATAGTAGGGTTTGTTATCCTTACAAATGAAAATATTTTTTTTTTAACTATCTATTCTAAATAGAAACTAATTTATTTTAGCAATAAAAGATAAAATAGAAAAGTGACCATGTGAAAGGCTATCATATTGCACTACATTCATTGTAAAAAAATAAAGTTAATTTTGGAGATCATAAATAATAAACTAATAGAAATAAGAAACATATAAATATATATATGAAATTTGTTTTCCTCATTACGCTTTCCATATATTTGCAATCTTCACCTTAAGTAATGTCTATTGTTTTATATATTTAAAAAAAATTAAGCTCAATTATAGATATTACTGTTGTATCATGACACTACTATGTTCTATATTCAATTCAGAAATATCATGCATCTTTGTAGAAATTTTTGTAAGCTTATAATATCAGTGCTAATTTGTATCATTCAACTGATCCTATTCCTCTTCTATATTGTGCATTTCTTGCTCTGGAAAGACTCGATAAAAAAAAAGTTTGTACAATTTTTTTTATATTCAGACACAAATTTGTATGCAAAATTATTGCAGGATTGTTACAAAACCTCTATACAATTATAATGCTCAGTAAAATACATATTTAATTATCGTCATTTGTTTGGTTCTCATTTTTTTTAGCATCTTTCTTCTTGCTTGCCATTTACGTACTACAAAATGTGTTAGATATGCATGTGTTGTTTTCAATCATCAATAATTTCTAAAAAATGTCATTCTAATTCATACCAATATCATTGCGCAGTAGTTCAATGTTTGTAAATTATCTATATTTTTTTTGGACAAAATTAAATCATGTGCCCTCAATGTCCACACTTGGGATTGAGTGCGTCACATTTTAAGCTCCATGTAGATTTTATTACAAGGAGACCATATAGCCTCTTATTATGTTTGTATTCCATATATAGCAGCGCATTGGAGACCAAATAGATGGAAGTAGAGGCACAACTCCACCATAAGACATATCATGCACACAGGCACTATCAGGTAGGTCACTAGGGGTCCCTAGCAGTCGCAGCTTTGTTTAGATTAGTATCTGTTTTATTACTATTATATATTTACTCTTTTGTTTGGTCTGTTAAGTATGGAATGAAAGAGAAGATATACGCATAGAAACATAACATACTCTGTCATTATATGCTATATAATGAATTTTTTTGATGCATCGATTAATTTGAATTCCAGAGTTTCAGCTGCTCCTTTGGCAGTACAAATGTAGTAGCACGCTACTTCATATACTACCCTGTGCTTGTACTGTATAAACTTCTTACCTTCTGCCTATCTTGTAAGGGTTATCCATACATAAAATAATAAATATAAATAATATTTATATAAATATTTAATATATAATATAAAGAAATATAAAATATAAAAAAAAACAATATATTAAAATTTATTAAAATATATTTTGGTTTAGATATAACATTGTAAATAATTTATTTTTAAAAGAATTTATAATTCATATTTTTAAAAATGGAAATGCAGGACGAAAGTGGGTGGTAAGTGTTTGCCTAAGTGGCAAATAAATAGTAAAATGTGTAAAAGGGACTAGACTTATGTCTGCGGTTGCAAATGTTTTAAAAAAAATACTCACGTATCATATACGTATACCCCTCCATATTGAGGCTTTTTTTTTTTGGCTATATAACCATTAAATTTTGTTCTTTGTATATTGCAAGTAGATGTGTGATTAAATGTGAAAAGGTGTGAGAGTAAATTCCATAGACATTATGTAGAAGAGAGATTTGTAATTCAAGAAATTGGGAAATATATATATATATATATTGTTTGCAACTCTTTGTCGTGCGTACAAATATGCACAATAGGACATTACATGACAAGTATATGTCAAAAGCTTGTCATTAAAAAGCTAAGCACGTTTAATAGCTGTGGTAACAATGCTTTGTGTTTCATGGCCATCGTAAACATTTGATTGGATGGTAAGAGCCAATAGGAACTCGCAATTGACAACTGTGTCTAGAATTTCTCTCGCTGCTTTGGCTTCTGCTAGTAGGAGCTGGAAGTCTTCTACGCTTACTCCTAACAATGTTTTTGCTGGCTCTTCAAATGCAGTAACATTAAGAAGATGGCCTGTACCATCCTACAAGTCCATCTTTAGCATGTAGGTTAAATCACAAGTATCAATCTCTACAGAGCACTTGGGGCATTTAAATGCACCTGAGGTAATTTGGAGAACCTTTTTCTTACACTTTTTTCTTTCGACCATATGAGGGCATGATAGGTAGTAGAAGTTGTCTAGGTGGAGCTTTGTGATAGTGGCCTTTACACAAACATTTTGTTTGTCAAGAGAGATTGGTTTTGCAATACTTGAAATAAGAATTGGGTTTTCAAAATTTTGGGTCGACAGATGGCTCTTTGAGAGGGGAAGACAAGGTTGGGTAATCCCTGTACTAGCATACCATGTTTGTAATGTGGAGGCTTCAACCAACTTGGGATTGATTACAATGATTGTTGGAAAGATAGTATCTATAGATTTTTTAGACCATGCGGTTATGCGACCACTTTTAATCAAAATAATTGGTGGGTTGGGCTTTAGGGGAAGGCTAGCTAGTTGTTTCCCAACAATTTGGCAATGGCTACCCCAAAGTGTGATGTCAATTGTTCGGTTTGACATGTCCATGATTGTAGTTGTACACTTTGTTGTTTCGGTGCCATCCCTTTTACGAATGGTTGATGGAGGGGAGATATATATAACAATACCAATGACATCTACCAGGGAATTAATAGGCATTGACATTAATGATTCAATGCTTTTGATATGGTAGTTGTGTGTTGGTATAGTGGACTCTATGCAGGTGAATGGAGTTATGGTTGTGGAGTTGTGGAGGAATATTTCGTAAGGGTTTGTGCCACTACTATATTTGGTGTTCCTAACTCTGATGCGACCATTGGAGATGATATAAGTACTATCGGTCTTGATGGCAGTGTAGAACTTGTCTACAAGATCATTAAAGCAAGTAACATGAATCTCAGACCCTGCTTTATCTACAAAATCAAACCCAAAGACTTTCCCATCATTATTTGAATTTTTGTACTGATGGATTGGACTTTTAGCAAGGGCACGACCCTGAATGGACCAGTGCTTATGGTTTGGTGTTAAGGTTGCAATGGGATTTGGTTCAGATGGTTTATCAAGTGAAGATGTGGGAGATTGACTGCTGGCTAAAGGCCCCTGAGAGCTGCTAGAGGGTGTGTAGGTTACAACTTGATGAATACCAATTGGAGTTCCAATCATTGATGCATTGTTTGTAAGTACTTCCAAGTTATGAATTATGATAGCCCTGCAATGAAGGGACAATTTGAAAGTGAATGAAATGTTCATGTTTAAATAGCAGGAACTTAAAACTATAAGGTAATCATGTACGTACGTGAATTTGTGAAATTTCTTGCAATCGTATTCTTTGAGGTGGACAACAA
>VDFB02334579.1:0-21812 GCA_007258455.2 Sequoia sempervirens | reverse complement strand
AATTGAAAACTAATAGGCGGATAACCAGCCATAAGAGAATTTCCACGCTACCACCAAATAGTGGGGGGAAAAGACTACAATTAAAACACTTCGTCTGCTGCGGCAGGCATCCACTTATGAGTGGGGATTCACCACTTGAGAGTGGGTACAAGAGTAATACAAATCCAATTATCCACACTGACAGTAAACCATCCAGGGGTACTAATGTGAAATTAAAGAAAGAATTGCAGCAATAAAGGACTGGAACAGTACTACTGTTTACAGTCTTACAATATGGAAAAAGAGCTGCAAATTACATGAAAATTACAATAGATTTAATGTACCATGATAATGGATGATTCCATGTTAGACATCAACAATAAATGATGAAGAAAGGACTGAAGATTAAAACTTAAACAAGTCTGATGTAAAATAACAATTTCTGGAAATTCTGATCAGCAACTGTGAAATTCAAAGAAATATTCACAACTCACTCAAAATACCTCCGCTTTGTGTGAAACGAAAACCAATGAGCTGCTGGAAGATAGGCGCCCAACATTAGATGAAGAAACAGCAACAAAAACTCGTAATTTAATTCTTACACGAATCCCAATGCAGCAAGAATGGTACGACCTTCATGAGGGGCGATTTTGACAAGTAAAAATCAACAACTCAAAATTAAAATCTGAAACTCTCCAAAGATTGTCGCCTTGGGTGTAGGAATGGGATTGAAAAAAGTACCCACGCTAAAATTAAATTCACACAAAAAAGCTGATGTAAAAACCACTTCACCGCGGATCGCGACGAAGAACTTCAAAACTGAAACATCATTAAAAAATCTCAATCATGAGCTCAATCTGCTAGTCTGGATGAGAAGCAGCAATGAAAAACCAACTAGGTGTTGTATTTCAAACACGAAATTGGATTGAAACTAGGAGGTAAGCATCCCTCGAAGTAAAAACCAAATTGTCATTTCGACAGCATAACATTAGCATAAATTCATAGATAATCAGCTCTTCAAACAGCAGCAATATATAAGCTTTTGTTGGCAAATGAAGCAACAAGAACTCTTCAAATTCCAAGCAGTTGAATCACTTCAACTCCAAAAAGGACGCTTCACCTTTTGCCTTTTACTTTTTGAAATAATAAAATATCATTCAACTTCTTTAGGCATCCATTCTCATATTGCAACAATAAAAGCCGCTTATTAAATAATTAAAATGCTCACTTGACCCCTTTATGTCCCTTCTTTAAAACAACTTGAAGTCACAAGCCTAGGCATGGGGTACAACTTCAAGACATGAAAAATTCGACTGGTTTGAAACTCACCAAAGGAGAAACCAAAACCAAAGCCAAACTGAGTAATTAATGGATAACAAGATGACTTGAGTTGAATCACGATGATGCCATCGCCAAAATTAGATTCTACTAAAAATAGCCATCGGCCAAAAAATAGTGTAAGTTTACTCCCCTAAACCAATGTAGCGTAATGAGCCGAAGCAAGACTTAATGAAAAGCCTAATAACCGAATCCATCACAAAAATTAGTATTTACTAAAAATAGTAAATACTCTGTGAAATGCCACAAACCTCCAAGCAAGGAAACCCTAATTTCACTGTTGATCAACCTACGGATTTCCGGAAATAGGCTATCAGTCAAAGAAGAGCGTATGGCCAAAATGGGGACATTACATCTCTCCAGAAAATGCATCCAAAGGCCAAAAATCAAATTTCCAACTGAACTGGCTGAAGAAGAGGGCCAACTGCATCAAAGCCAACAGGAGCACTGCCAGAAATGGAATTTACTAAAAATAGCAAATTCCTAAAGTTGCTTGGATCACCATGCAAGCTATACCACTGCGAAGCTCTCTGAAAACCTAGAAAGAATCTGCAATCCAATCACCAAACTACAAGCAACAACCTCCTCAAAAACAAGAAACCCTAATTTCACCCTTCGAGTAGCCTACGGGTCTCCGGAATAGGTTAACGGTCAACTGAATTGATCACAATTGAGAAGGGGACATTACAATACACCACCTAATCCTTCTCCACATGCATCAGTGATAACCTTGAAATTTCCCTCAGGATCAGGAACTTTAAGGATATGTGTGGTAGTTAACTTCTTTTTGAGTAGGTCAAATGCTTCTTGACACTTCTCATTCCATTCAAACCTTTTTCCTTTCTTCTGCAAAGAAGTTTTAGGAAAAACAATCTTAGAAAAATTTGCCACAATTTTTCTGTAGTATCCTACCAATCCCATAAAACTTCTCACTTCTGACATGTTTTTGGGTATAGGCCATTTAACAACTGCCTTAATATTTGCTAGATCTACTAATATTCCTTTTGCTGAAATAACATGGCCCAAATAATGTACCTTTTCTTGGAAGAGCGTACACTTGGATAGTTTTCCATACAATTTATGCTCTCTTAACCGTTTTAGAACCATTTCAAGATGTTTGCAATGTTCTTCATTTCTAGAATATATCAGAATGTTGTCTAGAAATACTAATACAAACTTATCCAGAAAATCTCTAATGTTCTAAACACACTATTCATAAGATTCATGAATGCTGTTGGTGCATTTGTTAAACCAAATGGTAAAACAGTGAACTCATAGTGTCCATACCGAGTTCTGAAAGTAGTTTTAAAGATATCTTCATCCTTATCTCTTAGCTGATGATATCCAGATCTCAAATCTATCTTTGAAAATACAGCTGCACGTTTCGTCTGATCAAAAAGATCATCAATGCGTGGCAGTGGATACTTATTCTTAACCGTAGCTTTGTTAAACATATGATAATCAATGCACAATCTTAATGTTGCATCTTTCTTCTTGACAAAAATAACAGGCGCTCCCCAAGGTGAAACACTTGGTCTTATTAGTCCTTTTGACCATAGTTTTCATAATCGCAGGTTAATCGCCGGGTGGATGATTAATAGCCATAATTTTTTCAAAACGAGTAAATCCTGCCTTTAATTGCCAAATGCTACAGTAAAAATAATTGTCGATTATTTTAGAGCAATCGCCAAAAAAAAGGCGAATAATCGCCGTTTAGTCGTTGGAAAATTTGCCGCGCTTTTTACCTTGTTTTTTGAGCTGAAATCTCTTTCTTGTCACACGTTTTTAACCGCTCGCCTAGGCTTGTATAAATAGGAGAAGGTGTCTCGTCATCTAATCAATCAATCAAGCAATTAATTCACTCAAAAATTCGCACTTCAGCAGCAAGTCGAGTTTTTTCTAAGCAGCAAATCAGCATCAAGGAGAAGAGTCAATACTTAGTGTATTCATGAAATTGCACTAGATATAAGTGCAAATCCTTTGTATTGTATTCGGCCATTCTAGGGCTTGTTATTCTTCTGATATATAAGAGAATATTCTTTGTTGGGTTTTTCTCCCTTGTGTAGGAGGGTTTTCCCAGGGTAAAATACTGTGTTCATTGTCTATGTATTGTATTTTTTGCTTATTTACATTTTCGATCCTAAAACTAACAATTTGCATATTCAACATTCCATGACACTGCCATGTGCCCTGCCTTTCTAGTTAATTGATTTGCTATTCTAGGTGAAATAAAATTTTCAGTAGCACCTATATCAATTAAAATAGAAATAGGCAATCCAAACAAAGTACCTTGTGTCTCGATTGCTGTCACTTGGTAATCAGCTTGACGATCATCTACAACAACATGTATCCTCTGCTGAAACACAGCCTGCTAACTAGGTAATGAGTTGCCATGAGGTTGTGTTGATGTGGTTTTTCGTGACTGCACCAACACAGAATAAAGTCGCCAACAGCTACCCTATTCTCTCTTGATCAAAGTATCCAGCACGCTAAGATTTTGAGAGAGTTCGTGCGTTCAACTCCAAGGTTCCTTTAGTGCAATAGAATACCCTCAGTTGGCTCGATGTCTATTTGCTGGTATTTCAAGGGGACTTACGCAATTGTTCAACAGCGGACAACAGAAAGCAGATTAAGGGCTTCACGTGATTCGAGTGATTTGCCAGGTAAGTGCAAATTTCCTAATGCTAACCAGAAATGAACTGAATTTAAATGAGTATAGGGCCTAAGGAGTTTATGTTCTATCTAAGGACGAGACGTGGGATGAATCTCAACAGACTTCAACCAGACTCTGCTCCGCCTCACGTTGGACAACTTACACAAAGTCGGTGCAATCTTCAAGGGAGTGGCAATAGGTTTTCAAGTCACAGTTCAACATAAAGACACTATCAAGACGATGCATGCCAAGACGTGAACCACAACCAAAGTTAAGTTTGTAAAGTTTTCCAATTGACCACACAAGGAAAACTTGCCGTCATCAAGCTGCTAGTGGTATGGATTAAAAAAAGTTGCCTTGATTGACTCCACAAGTCCACAGCTAACATCTACTTGCATGAAAATGAAACTACTCTACTTTACGCTACTTGAAGTCGAAGGGATGAAGAAATCTTGCTAGCTACTCATAACAAAGATGAATTCACCATTCAATGAAAGATCTTTCATTACAATAGTTTTTCGCAACAATCTCTTACAAAGTTTTCAAAGGACAACTTTCCTTCTCCTTCAAACTATGCTATGCTAACAAACTATGCTAAGCTATCCCTCTGCTCTATTGTCTAGTATGATGTCTAATCTCTACTTAGGTACAAATGAGGGGGGATGCCCCTTTATATAGCTGGCCAAGTCCAACGGATGGCTCAGATTACAATCGGCTGCATGGCTTAGATTGAGCCACCTCAGCCCTAAACAAGATTCACCCTAAAATCGGCCACAAAGAAGAGTGGGGTAATAAATGAGCAATTAATGGCCACCATCTTCTAGAAGATTCTTGTTTTGAGACGCGTTCACACTGCTTCGACTTTTTGGACGAGTATGGCAGGCACCTTCTTGATCTGACTTCAAGGTGGCAACCTCCTTTGCTTGACGACGATTTTCCTCCGTGATGTTGTTCTTCAACTTTGAAGTACTTGCTTGGGTTTCCATTTTTTTTTCCTCCATCCTGAGCTTTGAAAATATTTCCCCTTTGCCACTTGAGTTGGGCACATACTAGGTCTCAACACTTAGCCATTTCTTGCAAGTTTTTCTTCCTTCGAGTTTGAAATGTAGTCTTGGAGTACTTGCTTCATCACTTCAAGTCATCGTGCTCCGGTCTCGGCGTTCATCCTGCAAAACAAGCAAGGAGAAGAGCATCAAAACACTTAATAATATAAACTCACCTCACTTACCTGATTTTCATGCTTTAACTTCCAAGGTCTGGTTGATCTCCGGATCTGATAGGGTTCATCGTTTTTCTCTAGCCAACTTTGCTCTCTTCAATTCCTCTTGCCTTAGAATATTTCCACATTATCATACATCTCCCCCCTCAGAGCGCATCTGGAGACTTGAGCTTCTGTTTTCATTTCATCGGTTGAGGCATTTACTCTGACATTGTATCCAACTCTGGCTCGAAAAAAAAATGCTTTCATCAGGAACTTGATCAAAAATCATCTAGTCATTCAATTTCAAATTCATCACGTAAGGCATTTTATCTTCAAAACATCATTTATTCCTTGCCTTAGAATTTTTTTTTCAAATTTTTACTTAGGAAATTTCATTATTCAAGTGCCCATCAAAAATCTCCATCTCGAAGGCTTCGGCGAACTGTGGAAGACTTTAAAATCCATTCCTCATCGCAGACGTCCAATACCCAGAAGAAAATTCCCTTCAGAAAATGTTGAATCCATGGGTCTCCAAACGAAGGGGTACATTTAATTTTTCGAATTTCAAACTTCATTCTTCACCTTTGGGCGGATTTTTTTTTTTCTGCTTTGCCTTGAAAATCTTCATCAACTCTGTGAAGCCGGAGTATTCTGACTCATCCCTGCCAATTTTATCCATGCCTTAACAAATTTCATCACTTCTTCAAGCTCAGGCATATTTTCCCCTAGAGGTTGAATTTTGTGCCTTAGAAAATTTTTAAATGATATCATCAACATGGGCGCATATGAGGCATGAAGGAGGAAATTTGAACATTTTGCCTTAGATATTTTCCTTCCATTCATCCCTAGTCATGATGCATTCGAGGGTGTGAGGAAGAATTCCTAACTCTCAGCATATATTTCCTCATCACTATCATTTTTATTCATTTATTTTACTTTGGGCGCATTTTGCTTAGGGTGGAGGAATTAACAATGCCTTAGCAACTTTTAAAAAAAAACCACCCCCTTTAACAAGTTTGGGAGCATTTGAGTGGCCTAGGAGAAATTTATAGCACTTAACAACTTTTATCCATGCCTCTCCAAGTTGGGCGCATTTAAGGGAGTCAACAGGAATTTCAAACATTTAGAAAAGTCTCATATTGTCTTGTGGGCGTTTCTTTCTGCTCCTTCCTTGGGCGCATATGTGGTGGGGCCAAGGAAACTCAAAATTTTTGTCTTCTTCCTTGCTTGTTTGGGTGCATATGAGGTAGTGAGGAGGAATTCCAACATCCTTTGAATTTTTCCCATTCTAGTTGGGCGCATTTTACTTATGTAGGAGGATTTAACTTTATTCCAACGCCTTTGCCACCATCTACTTTGCATGGGCGCTGTCATGTCCCCGTTTTAGCTGACACTGTTTGTCGAGGAGTTAGCCTATAATTTCGATCCTCGTAGGCTGACAGGGTGTGCAGAGGATCATCGGAGGCAGTTACTCAGTGTTTGGTAGCTCTAGTTTGCAGTTGTGTCAGGTTGGGCCTTCGCAGAATCTTCCAGAGTGCTTTTTCAGGAACTTTCTATTTTTAGAAAGTTAGGTCAGGCGGAAGCTACTATTTCGGGCAGGGCACCTAGTTCAACCTTTCAGCTCAGAATCGATCCAGTTCAGCAGTTTGATGATCAAACGGAGGAATAAGGGATATTTAATGCATTATTAAATATTTAATAATTTGACTTTATATTAAAGTCACTTTATTGAAATATTAAATTATTTAATTAATTTGGCCTGTTATAAAGTATTTAATATACTTTATAATGAAGTATTAATTTTTGATTTAATGAATATTTATTATTCATTAAAATAAGCGCCAATTATTAAATAAATTTCTCCTAAGTCTTGAAAAGACAAATTTAATCATTTTATTAAATGATTATTAAAAAAGAGCATTGGGTCGAATTTTATTGAAGAGGATATATATTTTGCAGTCAAGACAAATCGAACCATGATGAAATGTTATTCTAATTTGTCTTTATTGCTCTGAGCATTGGAGTTTGCAAACCTTAGGGTTTTGGCAGACGATCGTTTCTGGAGAACGAAAACTCTTCAGAGATCAGGCAGACTGAGGCTGTGAAATATCAGTTGAAGCTGGCACTTGGTGATTTCATCCAGAGATCACAGTTTGAGATTATCGAGTTATTTTAGCAGAGATTCACAGAGAACTTCATCTGGCAGTAAAGGCGTATCTTTTCAGAGACCATTCATTTGAGACTGGGCACAAATTCCAAAGGCCGTACTTCATTTAATGCTGCTGCAGACAGGCCGTACTTCTGTACCTTTCTTGGCCGTACTTTCTCATCTTCAGTGGAACGCCTGTATCTTTCAGATTCTGGTGTTTGCTTCTTGGGCGCCTTGGTTCTGGAGACTGATTCTTGCCTGGAACGGGAGAGCAAGTGGAGTTATTAATTTCTATGTGCATTTATTGCTGCTACAGCCGCCATTAAAGAGAAATCAGGTTTTTTTTAATAAATTTATTGTAACTCATGCTTTGTTCAGACTTTGGTATTGTAAATGCTCTGGAAGTAATAATAAACAGTGCGCCTACCTTCTCTGATCATTTCCCAAGCTTTTCTAGAGTCATTTAATTTTTTATGAATTTTATTAGTATTTTTGAGAGAAATCGCAGCTTTACATTTTTGCCTGAAAACTCAAAAAATACAAAAATCTCAAAATTTGCAAAAAACCTCAAATTTCAGTTAGGGTTTTGAATCGAGAACCACCAGGGTTCTGACAGGCGCATTTAGGAGTCAAGCTGGACTTATCTCATACTTAAATTTTTTTTACCACCCTCACCTTGCATGAGCACATTTCATGTATGAAGGAGGATGGGCGCATTTGGAGGGGGGAGATGGACAAACCCTCTACGCCTTTTACCCCTCTTTGACTAGCTTGAGTATGGGCGCATTTAGGAGTATGAGCAGGATATTCAACAGTTAGCATCTTTTTCAATTACCACCTTAGTATGAGGGCGCATTTTGCATGCTGAAGAGGTTATTTCAAACACTTAGAATTTTTTTCATATCATGCTTGTGAAGTGGGCGCATTTAGGGGTGGCACGTGGACATCTCCAACACTTAGAATTTTTTTTTTTTGGGCATCAAGGCAGGCTGGGCGCATTTGACATGTCATGGAGGATGAGATTCAATACTTAGAAATTTTTTTACTTTATCCTTGAGGTGGGCGCATTTAGGGTGTAGTGAAGGAACTTTTTGCCACTTGAAATTTTTTGTCCACCTCTCCTCTCTCTTGGGGGCATTTTGGGGGGGAAGGAGGATTTAGCAATGCCTTAGAGAATTTTGCATCAACCTCCTAACATGAGGGCACATTTGAGGGGGGGAGGAGGATATTTTTCAGACTTGGAAAATTTTATGAACTGCCAGCTGACCTTGGGCGCATTTAGCATGTGGAGGAGGATAAAGCTTAACACTTAGAAACTTTTTAATCATCTTGAAGGCAAGCTGGGCGCATTTGACATAGGCAGGAGGACAAAGTTCCAGACTTAGGCGTCTCTCCTTTCCTCTGCCAGCTTCTCCATGTCCTGCTATTTATAGTAAGTCCTTCAATTTTCACACTTCTGAAGCTCGGATCAATTTGAAATTTTGAACACAGGACCCTCGTGACCTACTTAACCTGTTCACACTACCATCCTGAGCTGACCTGCTATTTATAGCACGTTTCTGAAGGTGGTTTACTATTTATAGCAACTGCTTGATTCTGAGACCTCCACAACTCCGTTTGACTTGAAATTCGAATGACGCGCTCCTCATCGGATGACCTACCCGTTCACACTGGTGCCTGACGCTGGTTTATTACTTTTAGCCAGTTTATGAAACGCCTTACTATAAATAGTAAGTGCTCCGATTGCCTTCAAGTTTTACCAGTAGATAGCTTGAAAGATGGTGATCGTGGTGAGATGCATCGGTTTTTGAAAATTCTGGCATTTTACCTCTTATTTTGGGTCCCGAAGCTGGAAACCCTAATTTGCCTTGCATGTGTATTAAATGACCTTCGTTTGACGTCGTTTGTATTGCACTTCGCCCTGTTTGAGGTTTTGATGCGCTGGGCAGCTGCTGGGGTGGACCTGCTAAAAATAGTAAGTCTGAAAACTGATCACCCTACTTTGCATATCACACTACTGCGTAGCTCTCGAAAAACCCACAAAGAATCATCAGACATGCAAAGAAAACCCTGACATGCAAACCCTAAAAATAGCCTCCAAAGGCTGAACTCTAAAAGTCATTATCTCGCTTTGCATGTTATATCATCGCGAAGGTCTCCAGAAAGCCATAAAGAATCTCTAGACATGCATTGAAGAACTTTGCATATAAACCCTAAAATCTGTTTCGGAAGCTGAACTTGCTAAAAATAGACAGTTGTCTGTTCTGGCTCGAAATTTGCAGACGAGCAGCTTGACATGTTCTAGATGCAGTGTGACTGAGAGAACTTCAAAAATGCTGAAAGAACGTCCTGAATTGGACACTTAGTAAAAATAGTAATTCGCCTGAATTTGATGAAAGTTTAGTGGAAACTTGCTGAAAGCACACTAACATCAATGTTAGTCTCAAATTTCAATTTATTCACCTCGTTCGACATCAAATTGACCAGAAAATATAAACCCTAATTTTTAGACTTAGCCAAAATCTCATGTTTAAGCTCAAAGGTGGGCACATACCCGGAAAGGCAGACAGTAGAAGAGATAGACAGAGAGAGAGAGAGAGAGACAAAACCAAAGCCAAAAGACGAGGAACGGAGCAAAATTAGGGGGTCCCCATTTTGAATGGGGTGATGTGTGAAAAGGTCACAACAGGTTGGTATCCAAAAGTTTTGTTGGGACATTCATTTGCATAATGATCCCCTTTGCAAATAAAACATCTCGACCTTGGTCCTCTTTTTGCGGTGACCTCCAGATTTACTAGTACTTTCATAGCTCTTCTAGTATTACCGTAATTTGGATTACTCCTCTTACGATCTCTTCTGAATTCTTTTCCATTATAATAATCTCTTTCCTTTTTTCTTGACAGTATTCTGAACGGGTTCCTCCTTCTTAGGAATTGTTTGATTAGAAACTTCAGTATCTTTCTTGTGTTCCTTCCTTTCCTGCCGCATAGAATCTGTCTTCAACTTTTTTTCTTGTTTGATAGCCTTCTCGTATACAAGGTCCATTGTGGTTGGACCATGCATATCCACTTCACCACTAATTTTGCTATTAAGTCCCAAAATGAATTTCCTGATACGGAAAGGCTCATCCTCGTGATATATAGGAACATAGCGAATAAGTCGGGTGAACTACCAGTATTCATGCACTGATATGTTTCCTTGCTTTAATTCTTGAAAATCTGTTAACTTTTGATCATAAAAGAGCTGGGGTAACCACCTTTTGTGAAAAATTTCCACAAACTCATTCCAACTTAGTTTCCATGAACTTATGTCTAACTCTAGCTTTTTGGTCATCCACTAGTTAGAGGCTTCACCTGCTAACTGATATACACCCCATGCTGCCTTGGTTACTTCATCATAATTTCTTATTTTGAAGTATTTTTCCATTTGTACAAGCCAGACTTCGGCTTGATCTCCTCCAATGCTTCCATCAAACTTTGGTGGGAATATATTCTTCATATCCCTTGACAATTCGGTAGAGACAATCTTCTTTTGCTTCTCGATGGATGGTGTGGGTGATTTGTATTTATCATGGTTTTGGTTTTCACCTTGCCCATGTGATGAACTTTCTCCTAAATTAGTGACAGGTATTTCAATTTTAGGTCCATCCACAACTTTCACTCTTTCTAGATTAGTTAGCCTTGCTAAAATATGATCAGGCCTTGCTTCCACTCCTATAACTCCTTGTCCACCATCTTGACTAGTTCTAGGAATAGTTCTTGTTCTTTCATACGTTCTCACCATGATTATATAATTGTTTAACTTGGATGTTCTATTCATGTTAATTTTTTCTATCAATTAACTCCTATGTAAAGTATATTTATAAAGATAAACACATTCACATGAACACAAATTTTTCATAATGGATCAAGTATATATATCTTTTGGTAAATACATAGTTTTATTCTTATTATGAGGATTCAATATCCTATCAATTACATTGATTGACTATTAAGATAGTCAAGAGGAGAGTATCCTTTTGATTCACTCTTAGACACGTAACTTAAGGGAGTGTGACATAAAATTGAGAAAATTGTTGTTCTCTTTCTTTCTATTAATCTCTCATCTGTTCATATCTATCCCAAAAAGGGTAATATCCTTCAGATTCATTGTCTGATACATAATTGCGTGAAGCAATGTCAATATGGTGTTCATCAACAAAGTTGTCTACATTTTTCACAGACATTTGTTCATGAGACCATTTCTCGACCATTGGTGTCCTTGGTGTATAACCTTCAGACTCCTTACACGAAGAAATTGTTATCACTTCAGCCAATGGTTGAACCCTAGGATACCTAAAGATAAATGCGGGACTTGAACTTTCTTCCGACGACATGCCCTTGGAAAGTGGTAATGATTCTAACTTTTCAGGTGAGATAGTTGGTAGGTAATTGTAAATTGCCTCCATTCTCATCTTTCTCTTCTCAATGCTAATTTGAGAAAGTGCATGACTAAAGGTTTTGGTATCACTCAACCAGATAGCATTATCATAGTTGGTTCCTTCAATGGTTCTAACGATGGCTTCCTTTTCCTTCTTGGCCTTCAGGAAACGTTCATTTTCGATTACTGACTTTCAATCCATTAATCTTATACGCACCATCCTGACACAAGAATTTTTCACAACATTGGATAATGTTGGAAAAGAAAATTGATGAGCTCATAGGTTCTAGAGTTAAACTAGGTAGCTTTGATACCACATGTAACGTACTAACCCTTGTATGAAATAAAAATTTCTTAATTTTATATTAGATAGATAAAGATAACGAGTAAATAGCCATTGCAACAAAAAATTTCTTTTCTTTTAAATGAAAACATTTCAACATAATACATTTCATTACAATAAACTAACTTTTCCTTTCGAAGTAAGCATCAGAGTAAGAAGACATACAAGTACAAACATAGCTCAATGAGCTTTTGAACAAATAGTAGTAAGATGGTCCAAGATCTTCCCTTTCAAATCTTGGTACTTTAGTAGCTTGTTGTGGAGGAGAAACATCACTCGGGCGCTTTTCCACCAACCACGGACTTATAATGCAGTCTCCCGCACATCTATTATTCAATAGATGGCCCTCCCTTCAACAAAGAGATTGGTAGAGTAACCGATACTGTTGACCAACTGAGCATAGTGGTGTGTCCTACATAACTAGATCCTTGTAATCCCATAATCCCGAACTAGTATGTACTATTGGATCACGGTGAACTAACAGTGTAATTATTGCCCAATCTAAGAGGATGTAGGTACATTACACTACTTTGGGAAATAGTATTATCGATTACACGGTGAACTGACAGTGTAATCGATATAGTATTTCTATTGAGGGTCATCTATCACATACACCATTCAGGGTCGATTTGACTTAGAGCTATCTTACACTATGCATAGGTTGTCCTTCAATGTATAATCAGTCACCCCAGACTAACCTACAACATACTAACTGCTAGAAATGAATCACCATAACAAGTAATTCACATAATCCCTGTATTTTGGAAATCTTTATCCTAGGAGTAACTCAAGCTTATCTTAGTTAACCTAATAACTTAAGTTGATAGAATTTACTTGACTCCTATCCTCATTTCCGTCCTAGTATATAGTAACTATTACAACAATATTCTCCCTATATGGAGATCATATAGTTAATGCAAAACATAACAAGTGTGCATCTTTTATCCTTTAAACAATTTACTCCCTATGTGTAAACAAATATGCAGTTCACAAAACAACTCACTTTCAACACACAACAGCAGTACAACTCATGAAGGAATTTCCTATCTGTACACAGATAGAAAATACAATTTCCAAAAATATTTTAAGATTTACTTTTGAAATTGATAGTAGAAGAATATGTCATGCCTGGTATTTAGCTTTTCTCCAAATGGTGATGTCTCAGCCTATTCTCACAACACTTCCAACAATTCCAACAATTTCGTCACAAATTACTACCTTTCTCACTTAGAATTAAACACTTAGGAATGAATAATCAGACTAACAATGGTTGCAGCTGATTAAAGATATGAATCTTTGGTAATTGAATACTGAAGAATTGGTAATTTCACACTAAACTCAACTCATAGGATAATATGTTTCTCAAAAAAACAGAGTGATTTCTGCAGAAAAATAAGTTCTCAAAAGATAAGTTCTCCAGAAACAAATAAGTAAGTGATGAATGAAGGATTGGGCAGCTATTTATAGAGTCTCAGCCCCCATTGAATTCCACTTCCAAAGGCATGTTAATTGCCAACACTGAAATTTGAATAATTCAACTTAATAAGTGGCATGATTTTAGTCCCATACTCAGCTTCAAAGAGGTGAGTCGACTTCTATTGATTGACAACAGAATGGAGAGTTTTTCCATTTGTACATGGTAAAATATTTAGAATTGACACCTACAGGTTTCATTCCAGATATGGCGCCAATTTGATAATCTGGTGGGTAGAAAATGCATAGTGAAAAATTCCATTGCTATTTACTATCCACATAGCCTATTAATTTGTCTTAATCGACAGGCTACAAGTTGCGTTTGCAATCTTCAGCGACTTGGTCATTGCCCCGGGCGTATAACAGGTGCGCGTGTTTTCCTCATTTGCTAAATTTCATTTTGTTTCCAAAGTTCAAAAGATAGTGAATGGAATGTCTCGATTTCCACCATATTGGAGAATGACGTATTTTTATTTCCCATTGCCTAAGACAATATTTCGATTCATTCGATTTCCAAGTTTGATGATTAATAATCCACTGGGTATATTTGAACACGATTTCCATAGTTGAAGTTTAATATTAAATCAATGTGGAAAATGATTTGGTTTCCAACAATGAGATTCAAATATTAAATATATATATATATATATATATATATATGAAAGTAATAAGTAATATATAAATATATATGTGTGTATGTGTGTGTGTATAACATATAATATATATATTTACATATATATATATATATATATGTATGTATATATATATATATATATATATATATATATATATTATTCCGTAAACATATCGTAAGCCAGCCAACATATCCGATATGTATATGTAAATTGTCAGGCAATAATAATATAATATTATTAATATCCACATATAATATGTTGTGTGCATATATACGTGTATATACGTGTATATACCTCAATGTACACGTATGTGTGGGTATACCATATCGATGCATCCGTGTGAGCATATATACCTGTATATCCCTCAATGTACACGTATGTGTGGGTATACCATATCGATGCATCCGTGTGAGCATATATACCTGTATATACCTCAATGTACACGTATGTGTGGGTATACCATATCGATGCATCCGTGTGAGCATATCCATATGCTAATCATACGCCTGTATTGATATGTATATACATATGGATACATGTATATACTATATATATGTATAAATGTCCACTCTCTATTCATTTACATTCATTCATGTTACCATTATAATGATCGCAATACAACAAGACAGATATATACAGGTAAACATCACTCATAAAAGCGTCAAGAAGTAGACAAGACTCCTAATACCAATATATGAGCTATGGATGACTTATCTAGAACCAACATAATGGACTTAGTTCACTCAAAATATAGCGACGTGTGTGTAGGCTCAGATAGTTTACTTTACTGATTAAACGATGAAGCTCCTCTCCTAAGTGATATTTCCCCTCCGACTGGAGGAATGGTTCACATACCTACATCCACTTACATACACTCACGACAGTCACATGTTCATAACATTAGTAGTATACATAAACATCTCAAGTTAGAATAACATGATTCATTAACCTCCTTATGCAATTGTTGCCCAATTTTCGCCTACGGGGGCTCAGGTAGGATGAATTATGTTTCAGATGTTTATAAGGGCCAAATGGGACATTCACAACAAGGGCTAAATCATGCATCTGATGCTAAGTCACAGGGAGGTCTATTGGAAGGCATCCCTCTTTTTGATTTGGCATACAACTCCTGATGAAGAAGGTCGCTGAGACAAGTATGATGTCTTACCGACTAGCATTGTGTTATATTCATTTGAAATCCTCAGGTCGCCAAGACATCTCGGTCGCTCTGAAATCTTATATCTCTCTCCGCTTGAGATGTCTCGCCGACAGTTCTTCACAGGGCTGGCGTCAAGAAGAAGGGTTTACCTTCGGTGTGACCTCTGGCCGATAAATAGAGCTTTGGCCGAAGGGGAAAAGTCTCACTGACCGCTGGTGGTCTCGCCGAACGAAGTGACTTCGGGGTAATGTTTTAAGTTCGGAGGGAGGTCACACCGACACATGGGTGTCTCAACGACGGAGGAGCACAGTGGTGTAGTGTTTTGCCTTCGGCAGGAGGTCTTCCTGACTTGCCAGAGTCTCATCGAAAGAATGGAACTCTCGGCGTAAGGTTGGGCTCGGGGAGATGTCTTCCCGAAAGGATAAGGTCTCGGCGAAAGCTGGTGCCTTCGCTGTGATGTCTCCCCGACTGAGGGTGGTCTCACCGAAACAAAAGGCCTCGGTGTAATGTTTGGCGCTCGGTGTAAGGTCTTGCCGACCGCTGATCGTTTTGCCGAGAAAGAAAGGGCCATCGGTAAGAGTCTTATCGTCCACTGTGAAGTCTTCCCGACCGGTGGGAGTCACGTCGACAAATTGTTCACAAGGCCGTCGGCGGTGAGGAAAAATATTGCCTTTGGCAAGAGCTCTGGCTGAAGGGGAAAAGTCTCACCGATAGGGTGAATTTTTGCCAAAGTAAAGTGGCATTGGCGAAAGAATTTGAGCTCGCTGTGATGTCTCGTCGACCAGGTGAAGTCTCCTCGAAATGGTCTGAGCCCGCCAAAAGATTGTGACTTCGCTGAGAGGTCTCGCCGATTAATCGTAGTCTGGCCGAAAGGTTTTGGGGTCGCCAAGATGTCTCGCCGACAAGTGGTGGTCTCGCCAAAGCGGAGAGAATTCGCCGAGAGGTGTTCCCGACTGGAGGGGAGTCTTGCCGAAACGAAAAGATGCGAGCTCGGGGCAAAGGAAAGTAAAGTCGCCATGATGTCTCGGAAAAAGTATGAGGTCCTGCCGATAATGGAGGGGTCTCGATATGTGTTTTGCCTTCACCAAGAGGTCTCTGTTGTGACCTTTTCCACACATTGCCCCATTGCAAATGGGGACCCCCCTAATTTTGGCTTTGCTTTTGGTTTGATGTTGGTTTGTTTTTGCTGTTGTCTCTCTCTCGTTCTGTCTGTCTTTCTGGGACGGGCCCGCCGTTGAACCATAACGTGAAATTTTGGCTAAGTCTGGAAATTAGGGTTTTGAGCTTCCTTGCCAATTTGAGGTCAAATGAAGTGAGTAAATTGAAATCTGAGGCTAACGTTGTTGTCAGTGTGCTTCCAGCAGGCTCTCAGCAGATTTTCATCTGATTTTGAGGTACTTACTATTTTTAGTAAGTTTGAAATTACATGCAGTTTGTCAGCATTTTTGAGATTCCGACAGTCACACAGCGTTCAGAGCGCATCAGGTTACTCGTATGCAAAATTTGAGCGAAAACAGACAACTTTCTATTTTTAGCAGTCCAGCTTCCGGAAAAAATTTCAGGGTTCAGATGCAGAGTTTTTCTTTGCATGTCTGGATATTCCTTCTGGGTTTCTTGAGACCTTCGCAACGATATAACATGCAAGCCGAAATGACAACTTTCAGAATTCAGTCTTCCGAGGCTATTTTTAGGGTTTGCATGTCAGGGTTTCTTTTGCATGTCGGATGATTCCTGATGGGTTTTTCGAGAGCTTCGCGATGGTGCGCATAAGTAAACTAAGATACCAGCCAAGAAGGGAACTTTACATGAAGTGTGTCCTGATACCGGCCTCAAAGCAGCCGTAATCACAGGCCGACGCAGGCTACGTAAACTAAGGCAAACGTGACCATTTTACACGCGATGCAGAAAGCAAATTAGGGTTTCAAACTTCTGAGTTCAAAAAAGAGGCGTAAAAAGGTCAGAATTTTTCGAAACCGTAAACCACCGCTGACGTGATCCTTCGAAGCATTTTGCCGTGAAATTTCAAGTCAAACGGAGCACTTACTATTTATAGTAAGTCAATTTGGAAACTGGTTAAAAATAGTAAATCGAGTGCATGCGTTGATGTCGACGGACAGGCCACGTGGTGAGGAGCACCTCATCCAAATTTCAAGTCAATCGGAGCAGTGGAGCTATCAGAAACAAGAGGTTACTATTTATAGTAAACCACCTTCGAAAATGGGCTAAAAATAGCAGGGTGACTAAAAATGGCAGTGTTGACAAAACAATGAGGTCATAAGGATGCAGGGTGCAAGATTTCAAGTCGTTCCGAGCTTCAGAGATGCAAAATCAGAGGGCTTACTATAAATAGCAGGGCATGAAATACTGGCAAAAATGAGGAAAATTTTCTAAGTCTGGAACTTCATCCAGTAGGCATGGTGAAATGCGCCCAAATGCGACTTCAAGGCAATGCCAAGCACAAAAAATTATAAGTGTGAGAATTCATCCTTCACCTAGGCTAAAATGCGCCCAAGTTATAAGAAGGTCAAAGCAAAGTCAACACCTTTCATCCTGAAGGTAGGCCTAAATGCGCCCAAGGGAAGCTCATGGAAGTTAAAAAAAAAAATTTCTAAGTATTGGTGTTCATCCACCTCCAGGGGTAAAATGCGCCCACTCTAGGAAGGTGCTCTAAAATTTTCTTAGTTAGAATATCCTCCTCCACTAGTAAAATGCGCCCAAGGAGAGAAAAAGTCAAAGAGTCAAAGGAGTTTCATCCTCCACTATAGGAAAAATGCGCCCATCCTTCACACCATGTCATATGCGCCCATGTATCAAGCTTCATCCACCTCAACATGAGAAATGCGCTCAAGCTAAGGAAGGAGTCAACAAGGTCAAAGGGGCGTTGGAAACTTTATCCTCCTCCTATGCTCAAATGCGCCCAAATGAGGGCATGTAAGGACAAAATAAGGGAGCTCAAAGGTCACATGTTGGGCGTTGGAAGTTTATCCTTCAGCACATATGAAATGCGCCCATGCTAGGAAGTAAGAAGAGGAGTCAAAGAAGAGTCAAAGGTGGCATTCGAAGTTTCATCCTCCTCTACATGCAATATGCGCCCATTCTCTTGCCTATGAGATATGCGCCAAGTAAAGAGTAAGTGTGGTGGTGAAATAAAAAAAAATTACTAAGGCGTTGGAAGCTAAGTCTTCTTGCAAGTGTGAAATGCGCCTGAGGTAAGGTGAATAGGAGTTGACAAGTGAAGGCGTTGGAATTTAAAAAAGAAATATATCCCTCATGAGATATAAAATGCGCCCAAGGCATTTAAAAGAGAATTTTTTTTAAGTGAGTTGATAAAGAATTCCTCACCACAGGCAAGATGATAGATAAATGAAAATTTTCTAAGGGAAAATTTTTCAAAAATGCCAAGTGATTCAAAAAAAAAATAAAAAAATTTCTAAGGTGTGAAGTATTTTCTCCCTTAAAGAAACGCCTAAGTCTGGTGAGATGGTGAGTTTTCCTGAAGTCCGAGTGGAGTTGCCAGTGATGAAGTCAGAAGGTGCCAACATTGCAGGATGAGTAAAAGTTCTCCAGTCAGAGCAACGAAATTCTCAGAGGAGATGAAGAAATGAAATAAATTGTTGAAAATTATTTTTCCAAGGTTCAAAATTCCAGAAAATTAAATGAACCCGTTCGTTGGGTACCCATGGGTTCGATGCGTTCTGGAGAAAATTTTCTTCTGGGTATTGAAGATTATCGATGAGGAGTTGATTTTAAAGTCCTCCACAGCTTGCCAGGAATTCTGAGGTGAAGATTTTTAGTGGGCACCAGGTTGATAAATTTTCCTAAGGGAAATTTTAAAAAAATTCTAAGGCAAATGTGAAGAAAATGTGTTTTCAAGATAAAAATATGCCTCAGCGGATGAGTTTTAAGTCAATTGCCTAGGTGAATTTGATTGAATTCTTCGTGGGACCAATCTTCCAGAGTCAGAGGTGAACAAAATTGGGTATCAGAGCTCCAGCTAGTGAAATGAATTTCTCAAAGATGATACGCCCTTGAGGAAGATGGGTTGAAAAATTGGCTAAGGCATGAAGAATTTGAACGTGAAGTTGGCTAAGGAAAATGATGAACGCTTGGAAATTAGAGCGTGAAAATCAGGTAAGTAGTTGAATTTATATTATGAAGTGTCCTAATACTCTTCTCCTCGCTTGTTTTTGCAGGAGGAATGTCGAGACCAAGCAGCGATGACTTGAAGTGGTGAAGCACGATGATATTACAACCTTCGGAGGAAGATAAAGTTACGAGTTTCAATCTCGAAGGGAGAAAGTTGCAAGAAAATGGCTAAGTGTTGAGACTTAGTATAGCTTAAGTGACAAAGATGAAGACCCTCAAGTGGAAGAAGTCAAAGAGCAACTTCAAGAAAGGAGATCAAGGACAGTGTGAACGCGTCTACAAGCAGAATCTTCTAGAAGACTGATTGTGGGCATTTATTGCCTTTGCTATTTTTGGGAGTGAGTGGGAATCTTTGATTCATTTAATGTACCACTCCCTACTCTGGCAGTTTTTAGGGTTAGGGCTAAGGTGGCACAATTTTAGCCGCTCTATTGATTGTAACCCTAGTCATCTTTTGGGACTTGGCTAGCTATATAAAGGGGGAGTCCCCCTCATTTGTAACTGAGTAGACAGTAGAGAAGATTAGAATAGACATAGAGTAGAGGGACAACTTAGAAGTAGCTTAGTATAGATTGATAGTGTAGTTTGAAGAGTTGAGGAAAGCCCCTTTGAAAACTTTGTAAGAAATTGTTGTGAACACCTCTCAATGTTAGCTTCATTGATGGTGAATTTCTGCCTTTGTTGTGAGCAGCTAGCAAGGTTTCTTCATCCTTCCGATTCAAATGGTAGCATAAAATAGTTCAAACTAGTATAATTTTCATTCCATGTCAGTAGATGTTAAATGTGGAATGTGGTGTTTGTTCTAAGCAACTTC
The DNA here is from genome assembly GCA_007258455.2 of Sequoia sempervirens. Classification (NCBI taxonomy): domain Eukaryota; kingdom Viridiplantae; phylum Streptophyta; class Pinopsida; order Cupressales; family Cupressaceae; genus Sequoia; species Sequoia sempervirens. The sequence goes on along the minus strand of VDFB02334579.1, from coordinate 1,503 downwards.
GCCTATCCATACCACTAGCGTGTTTGCTGATGGTGAATGCGCCTTGTGTGGTCAACTGGAAACGTTGTGGGCCTAACTTCAATCACAGTTTGAATGATGGTATGCGCCGTTGTGATGGTATCTTCATGTCAAGTGGTGGTTTGAACATCTTTAGTCATCTCCCTTGAAGATTGCACCGACTCCGTGGAAGCTGTCCGATGCGAGGCAAAGCGAAGTTTGGTTGAAGCTTGTGAAGATTGATCGCCATGTCCCACACCTTAGAATAGATTTAGCCTTCTTAACCTTTACACCATTTCGTTCAGTACTTTCCGGTTAGAATAGGAAACCCGCACTTCATAGACAGATCTTTCGAGCATTTGAATTCCTCCGCTGTCAACAATCTCAGAAGTCCCCTTGTAATAATTAAAGAAATCACATTGCTTCAACCGTTTCCATTATCTCGCAGACCGAAGAACCTTTGAGCTAGAACGATGAACTTTCTTGCAATCTTTAGCATGCGAATACTTTGATCAAGAGAGAATAGGGAGCCGCTACACTATTCTCAAGCAGCGGCCAACACGAAAACACATCAACAAATTCATCGCTAATCCATGGGTCTCCCTACATAGATGCAGGCATCATGTAGCGCTATTGTCGCGAGTAATGTCCTCGCTTAATTGTTTGAAGTCTCGGGCGCATGATGGGGGCTTCTGTTAACGTGATCACCATAGTGAGGTCTTGCCGAAGTGATGCGGTCTCGGCGAGGGAAAGGAGCTCGGCGAGAGGTCTTGCCGACCTGTGGGAGTCTCATCGAGAAGAATGATCAGAGCTCGGGGAGAGCGGAATGCGCTCGGTGAAAGGTCTCGCCGAAGGATGGAGGTCACAGCGATGGAAAGGGATATCGGTATGACTCCTGATGGCTCGCCATGAGGTCTTCCCGAAAGCGATAAGTCTTGCCGATGGTCTGGGTGATAGCCACTGTGGATGTCGATATGACTAATGGAACCCGCTATGACCTCTTGCCAATGAATGTTTGTCTTGCCGATGGTGTATATGATAGCGATAGGACTCTTGGTGCTCGCTATGACTTTTGCCGAATACGGGTGTCTGGGCGATGAAATGTGCATATCGGTATAACTCTTGCAGCTCAATATGAAGTCCTGCCGACAGTCCCAAGCTATGCCGACCGTCCTGGTAAGTATACTCGCATCGGGAAGACACGATTAGTGTCTCACCGACATGCGATGTTGTTTGAGGGACCCTTTGACCATCTGGAATCTACGGGGCACGAGTTCGACCAATTAGATGGGAGCTAAGGATGCACCATGGGTAGTGTTGTGACCTTTTCACACATCGCCCCATTCAAGATGGGGACCCCCTAATTTTTGCTCCATTCTAGTCTTTTGGCTTGGGTTTTCTTCTCTCTCTCTCTCTCGCTCTGTCTCTTTTCTGTCTGCCTTTCAAGGGGGTTGCGCCCGTCTGTGAGTTTAAGCATGAAACTGACCAAGTCTGAAAATTAGGGTT
>VDFB02334578.1:116408-154377 GCA_007258455.2 Sequoia sempervirens | reverse complement strand
AATCCATTATGGTGGCCCTCCAGAGTTCCAGTCATCTTTCTTCCTCTTTCACCAAATGCTAGCATGATCCACAAGTCTGCCAGCCTAATTGGCTTTGTTTTTTAAAGTGAAGTTTGTCCTAACTCACCAATATTAGCTATAACTTTTTTGAAATTTATTATGGTATGTGCACTTTGATATGATGTAATATGATTATGGTTTTGTCTCATATGTCTTAATATTAGATATATAACAGAAAAATAAATTATTGCATGAAATAAATAATAACTTTTCATTTTAAATGTTTTTTTTGTAGAACACATGTCTTCCAGAAGATCAAGATGATCCTCAACATGATATAGATCCACAAAATATTGGTTCTTCCAGTACAGATCACATGGCAAAGGATGATGATGATGCAGATACGAAAGACACCGAGGTTGATGACAATGATGATGACGATGACGATGATGATGACGATGACGATGATGATGATGATGATGATGATGATGATGATGATGATGATGATGATGATGATGATGATGATGATGATGATGATGATGATGATGATGATGGTGATGATGATGATGAGATAGTTGGTGATAGTAACCAGTGACATTCATGATCATATAGACTACATCATGGATCATTGCTGATATATCGTTATGATGACTCTTTTCATGATTACTATCATATGTATCATTTTCATGGCCTACTGTACTATATTTTTGAGTTGTATCATATTGACATCTATCATTTTGACTATATCATTTGGACATGTATCATCTTGAATTGTATCAATTTGAGTTACATAATTTATCAATTTTATTTATATCATTTGTAAATGTATCATTTTCACTTATGTCAACTGTTGGACTGCATGTATCATTTTGACATATTTTTGATGTATTGGAATATTTGACTTTCACTTGTTTTAGTTATTAATGATGATGATCTTATCAATATTGAATTTTCAATTTATATATATTAAAAGTGGTTGATGATTTTTGGATGGATATTTATTAAGTATGAAGATTTTAATTTACTACTCAGGATGGATGTTGTCAAATTGAATTAAATTATAGATATTTAACTCACTTGTTTTAATTATAGATGATGGTCATGTTACAATAATTATATTGTTATTTAAACATATGAGTTAAATAATTAAATTACTTACTCTATAATCATATGAGTTATTTAAGAGGCATGATACATTTAACTAATTAAATTAAAATAAAATATATTAAATTAATAAATGGAAGCAAAACAAGAAGCATTTTTAGAAGCAAAAAAGGAAGCAACAATGGAAGCCAAACTAGAAGCAATCTTGGAATAAAATTTGGAAGAAAAAATGGAAGCAAAACTGAAAGCAAAACTGGAAGAAAAACGAAACAAAGTGGAAGCAAAACTAAAAAGAAAAATTCAAAGCAAAACTGAAGCAAAACTAGAAGCAAACTAGAAGAAACTGAAGAAAACCGAATGTAAAATTGAAGAAAATCAAGCTAAACTAGAAGCAAAACTAGAAGCAAAAAGCAAAACCTGATTGAAGCAAAACTGAGGCAAACTAGGAAGCAAAACTAGAAGAAAAACCATAAGCAAAGTGGAAGCTGGAAAAAAACTAGAAGAAAAAGTGGAAGGAAAACCGGAAGCAAAACTGGAAGCAAAATTGGAAGGAAAATCGGAAGCAAAACTAGAAGCAAAATTGGAAGCAAACTTGGAGGCAAAACTGGAAGCAAAATTGGAAGCAAAACTAGAAGCAAAAATGGAAGTAGACATGGAAGCAAAACCAGAAGCCAACTTGGGCACCAATTTCGGCGACATTTATGTCGCTACTTCAGGGCGCTAACGAAGGTGTCATGATTTCCTGGCGCTAACTTTGGCGTTACTTCCAGCACTAATTCTGGCGCTAATGTCAGCACAAAATCTGGCACCAAACTGGCCATGCCCGTTTACGCTGAATTTAATGCCAGCCAAATTGTTCAATTCATGGCTAAAAATACACTAAAATCTGGCGCAAAAGTTGGCGCTAATTGCCCGTTGTGCTGTTGTGTTTCCTCTTTAAAGAAGTGATTGGAAAAGCAATCTTGGAGAAGTTTGCAACAAACTTTCTATAGTACCCTGCTAGACCCATAAACTTCTTACCTCAGACACATTCTTGGGTACTAGTCACTCTAGTATTGCCTTGATCTTAGCTGGATCTATGGAGATTTCATCCATTGAGATCACATGCCCTAAATAATGCACTCTCCTTTGAAAGAAAGTACACTTAGATAGTTTACCGTACAACTTATGTTCTCTTAACCGTTGTAGGACTATCTCTAAATATCTACAATGATCTTCCTCATCCTTAGAATAAATCGAGATGCCCTCTAGAAAAACTAAAGCAAATTTATCTAGGCAATCCCTAAATACACTATTCATAATATTCATAAATATGGAAGGTACATTTGTTAACCCAAAAGGTAAAACTATGAATTCATAGTGTCCATATCTGGTACAGAACGTACTCTTAAAGATATATTCATCTCTAATTATCAACTGGCGATATCCATATCTCATATCTATCTTAGAGAATACAACAGCTCCCCTCATTTGAACAAAAAGATCCATCAATGTGTGGCAACAAACACTTGTTCTTCACTGGGGCTTTTTTTAGCATAAAATAGTTAATGCATAAATGCAAAGTACCATCCTTCTTTTTCAAAAAAATGATTGGCGCTCCCCAAGGTGAAACATTGGTTTTATCAACCCTTTTGACAACAGTTCATCTAACTATGCCTTAAGCTCCATTAGCTCAGTTGTTTTCATTCTATAGGGCACCTTGGAAATAGGTTTAGACCCTAGAACTATGTCTATGGAGAAATTAAATATCCTTTTCGGTGGAAACCCTGGTAACTCATTTAGAAACACATCCAAAAACTTTCTCAATATAGGATACCTTTCCATGTCTAACATTCTAGTGTCATCTATTTCACTATCTTCCATCTCTTGGAAGCTCTGGGAATCCAAGTTATCAAGATCTTCTTCAAATTATTCAATCTTAATGAAAATAGTTTGCAACCTTTCTTCTTAGCCCTCATTAGCATTGTTGTGATTTGAAGAATCTTCACCTCTCTAGGTATCCCATGGAACTTCACTTGGTTACCAAGATCATCTAGACACTCTACAGTTTTCACATGGAAATCTACCTTAGTCTTATGTCTCCACAACCAACTCATACCTAAGATAACATCATAGGATCCTAAAGGTGCGACATATAGGTTTACTTCTATAGAGAAACAAGGTAGCTCTATCCTAGCCTCGAACAAACATTTTTCCACCTTTTCTCTTGTCTTGTTTGCATACTCTACATCCCAAGATGTTGCCATGTGTTTGGCCTTTCTAGATAATTTCTTAGCTACTCTAGGTGAAATGAGATTCTTAATTGCACCAGTATCAATAAGAACTAAAATAGGTAAACCAAACAAAATTCTCGTAGTTTCAATGGGAGTCGCTTGATACTCTACTTGGTGATCATCCACCACTACATGTATACTTTGTTGGAGCATTTCCCATTGAGTAGGTAGTGAGTTTTTGAAAGGCTTATTGGGACAATCTTTAGTAGAGTGGTCTCCCCCACATGTAAAGCATCCCATAAATGGTACCTTCTTCTTCATGGTTTCTCCAAATCTACTAGCGTTTCCACCAACATTGTTGGTATTCCCACTATTGGAACCATTCCTCTTCCACTCCCTTCTTGACTCTTTTCCACTATTGTTGTTACCTTTTTCCCCTTACTTAGGCACATTTTGCACAACCTCCACCTTCTTTGGAGTTGGCTTGTCATAAATTTCCGTAACCTTCTTATGTTCTCTATTTTCCTGTTGATTGGAGGTAGCCCTAAGCTTTTGCTCCTGCTTAATTGCTTTCTCATATACAAGATCCATAGTTTTTGTACCGTCCATATCCACTTCTCCTCCGATTTGATTGTTAATTCCCATTATAATTTTTCTTATGTAGAAGCATTCATCTTTATGATATATAGGAATATAACGCAAAAGTTGGGTAAAATTCTCCCAATACTCGTTGACCGACATATTTCCTTGTCTCAAACTCTAGAAATCTGTGATTTTTTGGTCATAGTAAACATGGGGAAACCATCACTTGTAGAAAATCTCAACAAATTCCCCTATGTTAGCTTCCATGAGTTGATATTGAGTTCCAATTTTTTGTTCATCCACCAATTAGAGGCTTCTCCTGCTAACTGATATACACCCCAAGCGACTTTAGTGGTCTCAGTGTAATTCTGGATTTTTAAATACTTTTTCATTTGGACAAGCCATGCCTCAGCTTCATCTCCGCTAGTGCTTCCCTCAAACTTGGGTGGGACATTTTTCTTCATATCCTTGGAAAGTTTGGAATCCATACGCTTCTTATTTCTTTCCTTAGATGGTGTTGGTCATTTTTCCCTTTCGTGATCATGAGTTTCATTATGTCCATGAGAAGAGTTCTTTCCCTCATTCTCATTAACTGGAACCCCTTTCTCAACCCTAGCTTTTACCCTTTCTTGTTCAAGGTTGTCCAACCTTGCCAAGATTTGGTCAAGTCTAGCTTCAATTCCTATGGGTCCTTGCCCAACTTCATGACTACTACCAAGATTGGTTCATGTCCTCACCATATTCACAAGAAAGGTTTCTACCTGAATATTTATCCATGTTAGACTACATTATGTTCTCAACTATCTTATGGAAAATATTAGAAATGGAATTTATATACACATAAATAATTCCCCATAAGATTAAGTGCATGCTTCTTTTCATAAACATATAATTTTATTCATTTATGAAAAAATACAATAAGGATTTCTATTTCAATACAGTAACTCACAAAGTAAAATATTCCAAGATTGTAAACAATTACATACACAACTCCTCTGAGCTTCATAGAATAAGATATAGATGATCCAGGAATCTTCCTTTGAAAACCTTGATCTTATGTTTCCTGCTGAGGAGGAGAAGCATCGCTCAAGCACTTTTCCACCAACTGTGGAATCATATGATGTCCCCTACACATCTATCAATGATAGATGACCCTACCCTTTGACAAAGGTATTGGTTGGGTAACCCCGTACGACATACCACTCTAAGCTTAGTGTTGTGCCCTACATGACTAGGATTTACAACCCTACACTAGGTAACCCTCATGCATTTAAATGGCCACGGTTAACTAATAGGGGAGCCCCAACCAATCACACTACTTTGGCTGAAGTGTTCTCACTCAGTAATTTGAGTGAAGGTCTACCATTCACTTACACTATAGCAATCTCATTTTCACTTAAGGCCATTATATCTATGCTTAGGTAATCCCTCTCCACGGGTAAGCTTAATCCCCAGGATAACCTATCTCTTTAACACAAATTTAAGGTAACACTACTCATTAAGCAAAGTACTAGTACCCTCCCTTCATTGGAAAAAAATCCTAGGAGTAACCTACTAGCCTTCTAGCATAATCAAATATCTAGCTATGATTATCCCTTTAGCTACCCATGTTTAATCATATCTAGTATAATAATGGGTGTTGTCATAATAGTGGTTTACACTTTTTGGGAGATCCTATTTTTTGTTGAAATCACATATTTTTAGAAAATAGAATGATTTAAGCCTTGAAAAGTTCCATTTAAAGGATTCCAATTGAATATGGTTTGATCAAACCACCTTAGACCAAGCCCCCTTGGATAGAACCCTACTAGTTTTAAACCATACCTATAATGGAGTCTCCTTTACACCTATCAAAATGCTGATAAAAAACCACTTTTGATTTACCTTTTGGGGGATCAAATGAATTCATTTAAAATTTATTTTTTGTAACTATGTAGTCCTTATTACAAGCTTCCAAATAAGTATAATTTTAATTAAATTTAATTTGATTATTATATTTATTTTTTATTTCTTGTGAATATAGGTTTTTCACCGAAAATCAAGCTCTTTGTTCTACACATGTGGAAAAATAGAAGATTATCAAAAAAAATCAAAAATATGATTGCACCAGCTATTGAAGTCCTTGATCCAACAAAAAAAAAATTAATTTTGATACATACAAAAAAAGTTGTGTTATACGGTCGCCTATGTCTAAATTGTAATTAGTTTGACTTCAAAACTTGATTAAGGAAAAAATATTCAATAAAACACTATGAAGCCAATTAGAAGCACTAGATATCATAGTTACAAATCTAAATTCGAAAAAATTGGAATTTTATCCTTCATGGAAAAAAAATTATGTGTTATACGGCGAGCGTCACTCCTTAAAAATGATGTTTACTGAAAAAAAATAGTTTTCGAAGGAGATGGAAAAAGAAGTGAAATCTTATTCCAAATTTTTTGAAAAAAATATATTTAGAATCTACAGACAAAATGTCACAAATCACTAGTTTGCATCATCTTAAAATTCCTCATGGTTTAGCCGCTATAGGTGTCTGAAAGTGAAGATTTAATTAGAAAAAATTAGTTCAATGTCCAATTTGGCCAAAAATTGTAAACTAGTATTGTGGGATCACCCTAATACCTATGACAAACAATCTCTCCTATCATGGAGTAACTACAAGCATTTCACAAATAGAGTAAACACCTTCTACTTTTCTTTTAAAATAAACATTACTTTTTCCTAAATGCAAGTAATCATAAAGACTTCAAAACAAACAAGAATTAAATCCTTCAAAACTAATACAAATAAAGGAAGATTATCCTCATGCCTATGATAAGCTTTCCAATTGACTTGCTACAAACAAAACACTTCCAAAACAACATCTAACTTGGTATTGATCCCTCATACAATCTCACAGTAACTACTAACTCACAAGTTGGCAAATACTTCTCTCAAAATAATAATAAACTCTCTCTAATGCTCAAACCTCTCACTCATTGTATTAAAAAAAAATAATGCAGATAAGAATGTAAGTAGAATGCAGAAAATTACTCAAAGAATGTGTTCCCAAACAAGTGAACTAGCTCCACTATTTATATAGCAATTTGGAGATTACTTAGCCTACAATTCAGGCATAAGTTCTTATAGCAATAAGCATGCGCAACAACACATATATCACAACTAAGAGGTGGTGAACATGTAAGCATATACTCAACTAAAACAAGCTACAAATCGACTTTGTTGATTGACAACAATAAGAGACTAATTCAAATCAACACATGATTAAATTTGGTTTGCATTCATAATGGACTTCTACAGGTAATAAGAATCAAAGGTGGTGCCAAAGCATCAATATTCACTTACAGAGTTGGCGCAGTTTCCACCATATCTGAAATAGTCAATATTAAATATGCGACACTAAGCTTGCATCGACTAAGTCTTGGTATGAGTCGATTCACATAATAAATCAGTTTGACAAAGTCATCAACTTTTTATGCATTACCTTACATGCCTTTAACAAATGTTGATCTATGCTTAATGACATGGAATTTAGAGTATACTAAGTCCACGGGCTTTCCACAAAAGGCGTCAACTTATTTTATCATCTTACATCTACTTTATGGTTGCTCATTATTTTGCAGATTACAAACTCTTCATAGGCAAGCAGTAAGAGTAATATGTGGCTAAAGAATAGAGTTATAACTATATCATACTTTGGCCTTGATTTAGTTTAGAAAATCGGCCTCTAAGTTGTTTATGATAATCGACTTCAAAGGTAGATATAGCATTTTAAATATATATATACTTAACATATATGTACATACACATATATATATACTTAACATATATGTACATACACATATATATATTGGTACACACACACACACACACACACACACACACACACACACACACACACACACACACATATATATATATATATATGTATATGTATATATATGTTAGTATATATATCCATATTTATCATATGTCAATAAAGTATGTATATATAATCAATATACAAATGAATACATCAAGATAGCAATCACTTTGTTATATTAATATATTGATTGTGTATACATATATATATATATATATATTTATATGCATCTATGTACATGTATATGTATGTGTATACCTTGGAATTTATCCTATTCTAAATGTGTGAAATATCTAAGAAACGGGAATGACAAAATACCAAGGACACCTCAAGATTAGCCAAAAGAGTGGTAAACAATAAGGAAAATGGACAAAATAAGACACAAACGATTTCACCTTCCTTCTTGTTGATTTCTCCTTGATTGGCCCTTGCTTGGAATGATTTGTGTGCTCCTTAGATGATGGATTGAGTGACTAAATGCAAGATTGAATGTGCAAAGTGATTAGAATGGATAGCTAGATGATGGCAAAGGATTGAGGATGCAAATTGGCAGCATGTAGTTATCAAATGACTAAGTGTTGAAAATGCCCTTAAGGAGGGGGTATTTATAGAAGAATTTGAATTCTCTAGAGAATTCAACGGTCAAGATTGCTCCAACAAGGCCAAGATGAAGGGCTAAGGTGGGTTGAGACCCACAAACCCTCACATATTGACATGTGGAGGGTGAAGTGGCCAAGGGGATATGAGATGGAGATGGGTTGTCAAGAAGGTACATGAGGTGGAAAAGGACATGCACCTTGGGAGTGAGAAGATTTCCACAAAAAGGGATTTCTTGTCCCCAAGTGGGAGTGAAAGGGACATTTGAGGAATTTTGGAATTCCTCAAAAATCTACATGGGAAAAGGAAAGGTGGTTGGGGAAATAAGTGTGAATTAAAAATTCACATTCCTAGGAAAGTCTAAAAGATAAAAGATGGGCTCCAAAAAGGTGGGACTTGGTCACATGTGGAGATTGTGACAAGTCCAAGGTTGGTCACATGTGGAGATTGTGACAAGTCCAAGGTTCTAGAAGCCTTGGAAGGATGGAATGTGAATTAAAAATTCACATATAAAAGAGGGGAATCTAGGAAGAATAAAAAGGAATTAAAAATTCCTTGGAGAATGATTAGGCTTAATTAATCAGTAATTAGAGGATAATTAGGGGCTAATTAGGATTAAAACCAACTTGCAAAGTTGGAGGATGTGACATCCTAATCAAGGATTAGGCATGTGCACATCCTTAATGAAGAGATTAGGAAATGGATTAGGATTAGATGAAAATGACATGTGAGGAATTAAATAAATGTAATATTTATTTAATTTATTTGATGAAAAGAGGATTAAGGAGGGTAAGGTATTTAATTATTAATTAAATACCTTAGGGATTTGGCAGAATTAAAGATATTAATTAAATAATAGTAATATTACTTAATTAACTCGGATAAGAGGATGTTTAGACGAAAAGTGATAAATTTGGATAAATTAAGTGTCCAAATTTGGATGTCTACAGTATGTATACATGTAACGATACATTTATATGGGCATGTTCATTTGCCACCATACATGTATACTGATACATCTATACATATGGATGTGTATATACTTTATATATATATATACACATTTGATTCTTACACCCAAAATCATACTCAATTACTATGATATTGATAAGAGCCTATGAGTGATATATCTATACATATACATATACACGTCATTAGAACCATTTGATAGTTCCATGCGCATAAGCAACTCATGCATGAGTGTGCATAGATACATCTACCTATGTACCCTCATGTGCATGTTCCTTCTTGCATATGGTCTATCATTGAAATGCATGCGTATACATATACATATTACTCGTATGTCCCACATATCAATACAAGCATAGTAACAAGGAAAGAACTCACAAGCTCAAATATCTATCATCACCCATTAATGCACTCAAAAGTAAACAAGACTCTTACTAATGCAAACACATCAACTAAGGATGACTTACCAAGATCCCACTTAATAACCCGACTCAATTATCCTACTGTGGTGTGTATAAGATCACATAGGTTACGTTACCGGTTACCCAACCAAGACCTTCTTGTGAGTGATACTTCCCCTCCACCTGGAGGAATTGAACATATACCTACAACCACTCACACATGCACATGGCAATCAGTTGTTCACAAAATATGCAGCATACATAATACATATCCAAAGTTAGAATATCAATTCAACATTCATCCAATCACATAAATGCATTCCTTCATATGATATTAAATGAGATAACATTCATTCATAAAGCAATGATAACAAAGTGCAAGTATAATTTATTCATCCACTGAATTCGCATTACATGCACATTTACCCTACATAGTAATAGTAAATAGTAATTAAACAATTGGGGTGTAACATACTCCCCCCCTTGTGAATCATCGTGCCCGATGATTTTATGTAGCAACATAAAACAAAACAAACAATTAACATATTTTTTCAAGAATTCTCATAAGAATCTAAAACATGAGGAAATTTTTGTTGAATCTGAGTATAATCCTTCCAAGTGGCTGAGTCTTCTGCATACTGGTCCCACTGGACTTTGCACTATAGAACCTCCCTGTTACACAAGCGAAGCTTATGCATTCCAAGCACCTTGACGTGCTCGAGTGTTACCACTCTAGGGTCCTATACCTGTAAAGCAATCCAATCAATAATTTGATTATCACCTTGTACATACCTCTTTAGGTAAGACACATGGAAAACATTATTCATTCTGGCAAGAGCTGGTGGCAATGCTATTTGATAGGCTATCGGATTTACTTCCTCTAGAATCTCAAAAGGTCCAACATAATGCAAGGCTAACTTGGAAGACTTTCCAAATTTAATGGAGCTTTTGTGAGGTTTCACTCTCAACAACAATTTGTCACCTACGGAAAAAAATTTGGGAACTCTCTTAGCATCGGTATAGCTTTTCTATCGGTTGTTCCCTTCGGCCAACCTTTGTTTAAATATCTTAACTTGCTCTTACATTTCAGCCAACATCTCTAGCCCAAGACTCACTTTATCCTCAAGTCTATCCCAGCTTATAGGATTTTCATACTTTCAACCATACAATGCTTTGAAAGGAGCCATCTTTATCGTGGAATGATAAGAATTGTTGTAAGAAAATTTTACTAAGGGTAAGTAGTCTCCCCACTTGTACTATTGATCCATTCAATACATTCTTATTAGGTCTTCCAATACTTGATTCATCCTTTCATTTTTTCCATCCGTTTATGGATGATATGCTAAGCTAATATTCAACTGAGTCCCTAGTGCACAAAACAAGGTTTTCCAAAACCTATAAGTCACTCGTGCATCCTTGTCCAAGATAATATTCTCAGGAATTCCATGGAACCTAAAAACTTCTTGCAAAACATTTCTTGCTATGACAGGTGCTCCATCAATTAGATTCTCGAGTATAAAATGTTTGACTTTGGTAAGCTTATCCACTACTATAAGAATGGCATTGTGCTTATTTCTTAACATAGGAAATCCTTGCACAAAGTTCATACTTATGACTTGCCACTTCTCTCTGGCATGTCATGTGGATATAACAAGCTTGCAAGATGATGATGCTTTGTTTTCACCCTTTGACATTCAAGACACCTAGCCACAAAACTAGCAACATCTCCTTTCATCCCTTTCCAAAAATATAGAGGCTTCACATATACCATCATTTTGGTCACTCCAGGGTGTCTAGAGTAGAGTGCTTCATGTACTTCCTTCCATACTAGATTCCTTAACTCCTCTATGTCAGGTACATACATCCTACCTTTATATCTAAGTAATCCATTAGGTTCAAAATGAAAACCCTCATACCTAGAATCTTGCGGATTATTAGTGAGTTCCTACTTGACTTGCAAGTGGTACTCATCCTCTTTGCACTTTTGCAACACTTGTCCCTTAAAGTCAGTTTGAATCATCACTATTGAAGCAATATGACATCTTCGACTGAACGTGTCGGCAACCCAATTTTATTTCCCTTTTATATAAATAATATTAAAGTCTTAGTTAGCTATTAACTCTAACCATCTTCTCTACCTAGAATTCAGATTAGGTTGAGTGAAAAGGTACTTTAACCCATTATGATCAGTTTTCAACTCAAAGGTTTTTCCCAACAAGTAGTTCCTCCACATTTGCAATGCATGAACCATAGCTTGTAACTCCAAATCATGTGGTGCATAATTTTTCTCATAAGGTTTCAGCTTTCTATAGTCATAAGAAATTACTTTCCCACATTACATTAACACACCTCCTAAACCTTCCCAGGATGCATCTGTGATAGCAGTAAAGTTACCCTCAGGATCTAGTACTTTCAAGATTGGTGTAGTGGTCAACTTCTCTTTGAGTAGGTCAAAGGCTTCTTAACACTTCTCAGTCCACTCAAATTTATTTCCTTTCCTTTGTAAAGAAGTGATTGGAAAAACAATCTTGGAGAAGTTCGCAACAAACTTTCTATAGTACCCTACTAGACCCATGAAACTTCTTACCTCAGACACATTCTTGGGTATTGGTCACTCTAGTACTGCCTTGATCTTAGTTGGATCTATGGAGATTTCGTTTGTCGAGATCACATGCCCTAAATAATGCAATCTCATTTGAAATAAAGTACACTTAGAGATTTTATCGTACAACTTGTGTTCTCTTAACCATTGTAGGACTATCTCTAAATGTCTACAATGATCTTCCTCATCCTTAGAATAAATCAGCATGTCATCTAGAAAAACCAAGACAAATTTATCTAGGCAATCCTTAAATACACTATTCATGAGATTCATAAATGTGGGAGGTGCATTTGTTAGCCCAAAAGGTAAAACTGTGAATTCATAGTGTCCATATCTTGTTTTGAACACAGTCTTAAAGATATCTTCATATCTAATTCTCAATTAGTGATATCCAAATCTTAGATCTATCTTAGAGAATATGGAAGCTCCCCTCATCTAATTGAAAATATCATCAATGTGTGGCAACAGATACTTGTTCTTCATCATGGCTTTGTTAAGCATACGATAGTCGATGCATAAACACAAAGTACCATCCTTCTTTTTCACAAAAATAATTGGTGCTCCCCAAGGTGAAACACTTGGTTTTATCAACCCTTTTGACAACAGTTCATATAACTGTGCCTTAATCTCCATTAACTCAGTTTTTGTCATTCTATAGGGCACCTTGGAAATAGGTGCAGACCTTGGAACTGTGTCTATGGAGAAATCAAATATCATCTTCGGTGGCAACCCAAGTAACTCATCTAGAAACACATCCAAAAACTTTCTCAATATAGGATACATTTCCATGTCTGACATTCTAGTGTCATTTATTTCACTAACTTCCATCTCCTGGAAGATCTGGGAATAAGTTAACAAGATCTTCTTCAACTTCTTCAATCTTAATGGAAAATATTTTGCACCCTTTCTTCTTAGCCCTCACTAGTTTCATTGTCATGATTTGACGAATCTTCACCTCTCTAGGTATCCCTTGGATCTTTACTTGGTTACCAATATCATCTAGCCACTCTATGATTTTCACATGGAAATCTACCTTAGCCCTATGTCTCCATAACTGATTCATACCTAAGATAGCATCATATGATCCTAAAGGTGTGACATATAGGTTTACTTTTGTAGAGAAACACGGTAGCTCTATCCTAACCTCGAACAAACATTGTTCCACCTTTGCTCTTGTCCAGTTTGGATACTCTACATCCCAAGACAATGCCATGTGTCCAACCTTTCTAGATAATTTCTTAGCTACTCTAGGTGAAATTAAATTCTCAGTTTTACTAGTATCAATAAGAACTGAAATGGGTAATCTAGACAAAATACCTAGAGTTTCAATGGGAGTCGCTTGATAATCTGCTTGGCAATTAGCCACCGTTGCATGTATCCTTTGTTGGAATACTTCCCCCCGAGTAGGTAGTGATTTTTTGAAAGGCTTATTGGGACAGTCTCTAGAAAAGTGGTCTCCCCCACATCTAAAGCATACTGTAATTGGTACCTTCTTCTTCGCAGCTTCTCTAGATCTACTAGCATTTCAACCAGCATTGTTGGTATTCCCACTATTGGAACCATTCCTCTTCCACTCCCTTATCAACTCTTTTCCACTATTGTGGTTACCTTTTTCCCCTTGCTTAGGTACATTTTTTCACAACCTCCACCTTCTTTGGATTGACTTGTTATAAATTTCCATAACCTTCTTATGTTCTCTATTTGCCTATCGATTGGAGGTAGCCCTAAGCTTTTTCTTGTGCTTAATTGCTTTCTCATATAAAAGATCCATAGTTGTTGGGCTATGCATATTCAATTCTCCTCTAATTTGATTGTTAAGTCCCATTATAATTTTTCAATGTGGAAGCCTTCATCTTTATGATATATAGGAACATAACGCAAAAGTCGAGTAAACTTCTCCCAATACTCGTTGACCGACATATTTCCTTGTCTCAAACTCTAGAAATCCGTGAGTTTTTGGTCATAGTAAATTTGGGGAAACCATCACTTTTGGAAAATCTCAACAAATTTCTCCATGTCAACTTCCATGAGTTGATATTGAGTTCCAAATTTTTGTTCATCCACCAATTAGAGGCTTCTCCTACTAACTAATATGTGCCCCAAGTGGCTTTAGTGGTCTTAGTGTAATTTTGGATTTTTAAATACTTTTCCATTTGGACAAGCCATGCCTCAGCTTCATCTCCGCTGGTGCTTCCCTAAAACTTGGGTGGGACAATTTTCTTCATATCCTTGGAAAGTTTGGAAGCCATATGCTTTTTATTTCTTTCCTTAGATGGTGTTGGTGATTTTTCCCTTTTGTGATCATGAGTTTAATTACGTCCATGAGAAGAGTTTTCACCCTCATTCTCATTAACGGGAACCTCTTTCTCAATCCTACATTTTACCCTTTCTTGGTCAAGGTTGTCCAACCTTGCCAAGATTTGGTCAAGTCTAGCTTCGATTCCTTTGGGTCCTTTCCCAACTTCATGACTATCACCAAGATTGGTTCATGCCTCACCATCTTCACAAGAACGGTTTCTACCTAAATGTTTATCCATGTTAGACTAAATTATGTTATCAACTATTTTATGGAAAACATTAGAAATGGAATTCATACACACATAAATAATTCCAAATAAGATTAAGCACATACTTCTTTTGATAAGCATATAATTTTATTCATTTCTTAAGGATTTCAATATCCTTTTGATTACATGGAGTGACTATTCAAACAGTCAAGTGGAGGGTATCCCTTAGATTCACTCTCTAACACATAACTTAATTCAAGCCATTAATCTGAGATGCGCCATCCTGGCACAAGAATTTCCAAATATTAGATAACATTGGAGGGAAAGAATGATGAGCTCCTAGGTTTCAGAGCTAAACCTGGTAGCTCTGATACCACAAGTAATATGCCAATTGTACACTGAAGTAAATTTTCCTAAGTTTTCACTGTGCGAGTAAATAAACTATGTAATAAACCATTACAATAAAAAAATTCCCTTCTTTATTGAGAATATATGAACAAAGATGCTATAACAAAATACAATAAGGATTTCCATTTCAATACAGTAACTCACAAAGTGCAATATTCCAAGATTGTACTCAATTACATACACATCTCCTCTGAGCTTCATAGCATAAGATATAGATGGTCCAAGAATTCGCCTTTCAAAACCTTGGTCTTTTGTCACCTGTTGAGAGGAGAAGCATCACTTAAGTGTTTTTCTGCCAACCACGGACTCATGCGGTCCCCTGCACATCTATCAATGATAGATGGCCCTACCCTTCGACGAAGGTCTTGGTTGGGTAACCCCTTACGACATACCACTCTGAGCTTAGTGTTGTTCTCTACATTACTAGGATTTAAAACCTTACACTAGGTAACCCTCCTGCATTTAAATGGACATGGTGAACTAACAGTGGAGCCTCGGCAAATCACACTACTTTGGCCAAAGTGTTCTCACTCAGTACTTCGAGTGAATTTCTACCATTCACTTATACTATAGCAAGCTCATTTTCACTTAATTCCATTATATCTATGCTTAGGTAATCCCTCTCCATAGGTAAGCTTAATCCCCTGGATAACCTATCTATTTAACACAAACTTAAGGTAACACTACTCATTAAACAAAGTACTAGTACCCTCCCTTCACTAGACAACAATCCCAGGAGTAACCTACTAGCCTTCTAGCATAATCAAATATCTAGCTATGAGCATCCCTTAAGCTACCCATGTTTAATCATATCTAGTATAATAATAATACCTATGACAAACAATCTCCCCTATCATGGAGTAACTACAAGCATTTCACAAATATACTAAACACCTTGTACTTTTCTTTCAAAGCAACATTACTTTTTCCTAAATGCAAGTAACCATAATAGACTTCAAAACAAACAAGAATTAACTCCTTCAAAACTAATACAAATAAAGGAAGATTATCCTCATGCCTATGATAAGCTTTCCAATTTACTGGTTGCAAACACAACACTTCCAAAATAGCAACTAACTTGGTATCGATCCCTCCAACAATGTCATAGTAACTACTAACTCACAAGTTGGCAAATACTTCTCTCAAAATAATAATAAACTCTATCTAATGCTCAAAGCTCTCATTCACTATATTAAACAGAATAATGCAGATAAGAATGTATGTAGAATGCATAAAATTTCTCAAGGAATGCGTCCCCAAACAAGTGAACTAGCTCCACTATTTATACAACAATTTGGAGATTACTCATCCTTCAGTTTAGGCATGAGTTTTGACAGCAATAAGCATGCACAACAACACATATATCACAGCTAAGAGGTGGTGAACATGTGAGCACATACTCAGCTAAAACAAGCTACGGATCGGCCTTATTGATTGATAGCAATAATAGACTAATTTAAATCAACACATGATTGAATTCGGTTTGCATTCATAATGGACATCTACAGGTAATTGGAATCAAAGGTGACACCAAAGCATCAATATTCACTTATAGAGTTGGTGAGGTTTCCACTGTATTTGAAATAGTCAATATCAAATATGCGACACCAAGCTTGCATCGACTAAGTCTTGGTATGAGTTGATTCACATAATAAATCAATTTGACAAAGTCATCAACTTATTATGCATTACCTTACACACCTTTAACAAATGTTGTTCTCTGCTTAATTACATGGCATTTTGAGTTTACTAAATCCACAAGATTTCCACAAAAGGCATCAACTTATTCTATCATCTTACATCGACTTAATGGTTGCTCATTGTTTTGCAGATTACAAACTCTTCATACGCAGGCAGCAAGAGTAATATGTAGCTAAAGAATACAGTCATAACTATATCATACTTTGGCCTTGATTTAGTTTATAAAATCGATCTCTAAGTTGTTTATGATAATTGACTTCAAAGGTAGATATAGTATTTTAAATATGCATATACTTAACATATATGTACATACATATATATATATACATATATATATATATATATATTGGTACACACACACATATATATATATGTATATATATATATATATATATATATGTATATGTATATATATTTTAGTATATATATATCCATATTTATCATATGTCAATAAATCATGTATATATAATTGATACACAAATGAATACATCAAGATAGCAATCACATTGTTATCTTAATATATTGATTGTGTATACATATATATTTATATATATATGCCTCTATGTACATATATACGTACATATACATTTATCGATACATTCGTATGGGCATGTCCATTTTCCATCATATGCATATATTTACATAAATACATATGGATATATGTATATACTTTATATACATACACACACATTCGATTCTTACACCCAAAATCATACATAAAATTTTACTATGATATTGATAAGAGCCTACGAGCGATATATCTATAAGTATATATATACATGTCGTTAGAACCATCGGATAGTTCCATGCACATAAGCAACTCATGCATGAGTGTGCATAGATACGTCTACCTATGTACTTTTTGATGCCAAAAGTTGACAAGGTAACAACCCTTCATGGGAAACTCAGTTTATGGGGAATCTATTGCACTAAACTGAGTGACCTCCGGATTTTTAAAGAAGTCAGCTTCTTTTGTAATTTGGGTTTGGAAAGGAAAAAGGAAACAAATATAAAATAAAAGTCTAATCTAAGGTGATGCACCAAGACTTAGATAATAGGCACGATAAATCATAGATTTAAGGGCCCGATTAGCAATCTGTGATGTCCCAGAAAGGCAGAAACTGAAGATCAAAGTATAAATAATTCATTCATTGACATAAAATAACTTTGCACACATATGTATTGATAAGAAGAGTCATAAGACATGATCTAGACTAGCAAACTTGCATTCAATTTATATTACAGAAAATGAATCATTCAAACAATAGCAGCACAATCTAAACTTAATCAAATACATAAAAAGAGCAGAAAGGTCAAATGATTGGCACAGTCTGAGAGTCTTTTTGCAGTAATTAAATAACAATAACAAAGGCATGGTGTCTTTTCTAAAATCTATGTTCTTCCTACAAAATCCCGGAACCCCTTCCTCTAAAACAAAGAGGAGTATATATAGTTGAATGCTCCCACTGCCTTGGTGAGCAATAACAGAAAAAGTTTTGAGAATCTTCAGCAATGATGTAGAATCAAAGATTCCTCCCGGTCGTTGCAACAAAAATATTTCAGCCAAAGCATCTGGTCACTCCAAGCTCAAGTGCATCCTCTGCAAATGATGACAGTGGTCCTGGTGAAGTCGTGTTAGACAAGTGTCGCTACCCTGCTACAGTAGTTATGGCACGCGGTAGGATGTCGCTGCCCCTGGCTTGCTTTGTCCATCGTTTACAAAAAACACCCACTGGATAGACATGTGGTGACATCGTGCAACTCATGTTCAGCTTTTTCTTTTTCCATTGGAAACTTGCACCAAGGAGACTGCATGTGTAATCTTCCTTATATTTGGTACCAACTGTGAGGCCTGTTAAAATATGTGAAGATGAAGCCACGCGGCATGCAGACGGAGCTCGACTCAAGCAAAGAGAAGCGGCTTTCAAATGTGTGTAGAGTGGAAACTTGGCAGTGTTGTGGGGCCATTTGAAAAGGTGAAGGGAAGAAATCCTTCAAGGAGCACAGGGCAGACACGTGGTGAGGCAGCAGCATTTAACAAAAAGGGGTCAAGGACCTTTAATGCAATTTCCGGGCTGATACTTCAACAAAATAAAGCCCGCAGGGAGCTCGATGAATATTTATTCACAACTTTTGGCGACTATCAAGGGTGTTTCGCTTGAGGAATAGGGAACCCAAAATTTCTCTCTAGTTTCATAGACCAGAGTGCCATCCATTGGTGATGAAATTAGAGCTTGGAAAGGGCCAACCGCAGAGGCATCCAGTCATCTTCTAATGGTTTCTCTACTTTGCACAGATTCTCGTGCACTCTGCCTAGGTCAGTCATTTCTTTATGAGGCAGTGTATCAAGAAAACCTGCCCCTACTTCACAATGGAATAGTAGTTGTGCAAGAGTATGGATGACCCCTTCAGTGTCCACTGTTGTAGGAGGATGGCTGAAATTATGGAAAGCGTTTGGGTCTTGCTCCTTTTCTTCAATTCTTTCTGCAATCTATTCGGTCATGGCTATTGACCCATCTTCAAAAAATGGAGATGGCAAACCCATCTCGCTCAGCTGGGAGAAATTTTCCCGCATTCCATCTATTGTTTGATTCAAGGTAGTTGCGGCCACCTTAGTCCGTTGCAAGGCCAAGTGGCAATGGATGAACTTGTTTGTCGTCTGAGTAGCAGCATCCCAATCTTCCATCCCTTCCTTGACCAGGTCTTCATCAGAGACTGAATATAGATTGATGAGCAAACTCTTTGTTTTTGGAACCTTATCTGAGATGAACCGTGGGTATTGCTCAATTGTTCTGAGGACCTCCTGGCTCAATTTGGTTGCTTTTGAGATGAACCGAAGTGTTGGCTACAATGTCAGGCTGAAGGTTTTAACCTTTTCCCAATAAGAAATATATATCTGTCGGGCCAATGGGATGAGGTCAAGCTACACGGATGAGGCTTGGAGAGAGCTCTTCAGAGAGGTGATCTCTACGTCCTTTGAGTTAATGGCCTCTATTAATTCCATGTTCTTCCTCCTCGCAAATTTCAGTTGCTCCCTGAAGCTGCTCATTTCTTTACGCCAATTTTCCTCGGCCTGGGTGCGGCTCGCCAATTCTCTATCAAGAGAGGACTTTGTCTCTTGGAGCTCTTTCTCTAATTGGGCCTTTTGGTCCCCAAATTCGGCATCCTTCTCTTGTAGATTTTTCTCATCCTGAGCTCGTTGTTGATCTAGCACCTCATTTTTTTACTTCATCCCCTGCTCATGTTCAACGTGTCGCCATTCAAACTCTTCATTCCTCAGTTGTAGATTATGTTCCACCAGAGTTAATTGGCTCTAGAATCCTTGATTCTTAGCACGCAACTCATTTATCTTAGCAGGGTCGATAGATTGAACCTTTGCAAGTTCCTCCCGAAGTCCATTCCTTTTCACCTCTTCTATTAGCGCTCTCTCTATCAAGCACGCAACATCCGTTGATAGATATTTTTCCCTATTTTCCAAGAAACTAGCTCTTTCTTTCAAATATTTCAACTGCTCATCCATCTTCTTCAGCTTGTGGCCAGTTTTAATGAAATCGGAGGTGACCACCCACTGCGTTTCTTCCATGAGCTCAAATTTATCCTACGGATGAGCTACCTTTAGGTCAAGCCCTACGGCATACAAATCATAATCTTCTAGATGCATCTCCCCTTGTTGCTTTGCCACGGTCGGGTACATGGTTGAAATTTCAGCATTTGTTGATTCTCATCATAGATAGTATGCATCTTTGGTTCTGCCTGCTTACGATTATCCTTGGATTTTCTCTTTTGAATTCTACTGGCACACACCTCCTTTGCAGAATCATTTTGTGCAATAAAATGGGTTGGTGATGGGACTAGCCTACCTACGAAAGGAGCACCAGGAGGTAGGGCATATGGATAGGTAATTTTAATAGGAATAGGCAGTGTCTTCTTCTACAGAGTGACGGTCTATAGGGAGAAATGGGGCACATGCCAAAGCTCAGCTTGCAAACTAGCAAAAGGGCTTGTCATTCACCAAGGTTCCATTTGTGAACTAGTGGAAGGACTCATGAATTGCAATGGCGAGGGAGTAGTCATTGTAGAATCCACTTGTTGCAAAAGAAAGGGAGTATTCATGGTAGTAGTAGCAATATGGGTGCAAACGGCAGGTAAGCCTTCAAAAATTGAGGCAAAAAAAGACTGAGTGGTAGCAGTTGGTGTAAGGGTTTGTGGAGGAGTAAAGGTGAATGGATTCACCCGTGCAGACTGGGAGAAACCCCCCACAATTTTTGTATCAAAGGTGGGAACATAAGGGTCAACACTCACGGTGGGGGGCGCTGCAAAGATAGTGGAGGATACCAAAGACTGAGAAGCAAGAAAAGTAGGAGTGAATCTTACATGTTGACTGGTTGATGGTGGCTCCTGGCTTGTTGTTGGTTCCACATCCTTTTCAAGCTCTTGGTTGGCCGCGAGCACTTGGCTTGCAGCAGGTTCTTGTGAACCTTCTCTGACAATGGTCTATGTGTGATGTCGCTTTGTAGGCGGGGTTTCTCCAACCTTAGCAGTCTCTACTGGTTGTTGTTGTAATACTCTTGTTGGTTTAGCAGCCCAGGTGAGTGTCTGTTAGGCCCTCAACACATTGAATCGCACATTTGAAGCTATGTAGGAGGGCTGCCCCGTGGAGCTTTTCTTTTGCTGAGTGGAGGATGTTGCGGTCTCCGCTTCTTCTTCTCCTTGTTGTTTGAATTCACCTCCCGAGTTATTGTTCCTTGTAGAGATTGAGTCGAAGGTTGGATGTCCATCATCCCAGCATTTTTCAAATTCTTCATTAGCTTTCAAGCTTTCATAAGGGGCTTCAAGTTGTTTTATTTCCTGGCGATATATCCAGAAGGCTCTCATTTTTTCTATACTCCATTTCTTTGTATATCGTAACTTGTTGTACATGGAGGTCCCCATTTTCACATTATCATCGGCCTCCCCCACAACAAAGTAGAACTTATGCCACAACTCCCTATGATCCTCTATGGGAATATGCACCAAATCAATCAAAACTTCATCCTTGTCCTCCCATGGGTTGCGCCTCTCTTCCCAGTAGGGTTGAGGAGTGTGAGTAACCCTCATGTGTGCATGTGGCAGATCATTGAAAGGATTATACTGCCATTTGTCGCATATTAGAACCAACCCTAAATGAGCCAACTTATCTTGCAATAGCGGGTGTTTCAGCCTCTTTGCCAAGGTCATCGTTTTGAAATTCATTGGTAACTAGAGCAATCCCTTCCTCTTGGGAGGTCCTCTGCAGAAGTTGTAATTGATGATGCATTCCTATTGATACATTTCAAGAGCCAACACTCTATTTGTGACATAGGTTAGGAGTCAAAATGGTTGTTTAGTGAAACCCCAAATTCGGATGGTTGTGAAATCCGCATTGAAGAACCAGTCGCATGCGGGAGTAAATACTTGCATATATCCCATTTGATCTGTGTTCAATCGGACCATGCCATCTTCTCCTTGAAAATCTTGCAAAATGAAAGTTAGAAAGAAGTCTAAAAATGCATAGTAGTCAAATGTTGTGGACAGGAGAGGTGTCCATGTAGACACCGACTTTCTTCTATCCTTTTCATCAAAAATAGATAGACCCACATACTTGCTGAAGAAATCAAGGTTCTGATGCAAAAACATATGGGAAAGAAAAGAGAGGAACCTGAACTTCCATTCCTCCAGGTAATTCTCTATTTTCCCAGTCATTTCTTCTATGAGGAAGTCTATGAAATCATACTAGAAGAAATTATGTTGCTTGCGGAATTGGAAACCCAGCCCTAATTGAAAAGCTTGCACCTCCTGGTCTATGTCCAGGACACAAACAAATTCTAGCATTGAAAAGGCCTCTTTCAATTCATTACTCTCAAATGCACCATGTGGCACCAGGATACTTGGCGGTTTTTGGCTCGTTCATCCCTGCCTGTCGATTTCCTTAATTAAAAACTGAGGACCCTTCCTCATTTCCATCCATGTGTTTTCTCCTTTCTTAGGAATGAATGTCTCAATTGTCTCACTTCTGGTGGTCGGATCGGGGATACATAGCATATGACAAATAGCTTGATGGTTGATATTAACCTTTAGAGTCTGGCCCTCAATGTTGTGGGTGTTCGGGTTGTAATGTTGAATGGTTGCATCAACCAACTTTAGGCAATAGTGCACTAATGGGACCATGTACTGCAGGAGCCCGCTGAACCATATCTTTTCTGTTGTTGATATATGTTTCTTAGATGCCTTCATCCTCTCACAAGCCCCTTCTCTCAAAGGCTTGGGGTTCTATGCGAGTTGCGGGTCATGAATATTGTCCCAATCCTCTTGGACCTGAACCTAGTTTCTATAATTTTTGGGTTTATCTAGTTCTAGTGTGTTCACCCATTTTGGCTTGTCTGGTATACCAAGCGTAGAGTATGCAATGCCCACATAGACATTAATAGTATGTGATGCTCATATGGCCTTAAGCAAAGGTTGTGTTGCCTCCCCTTGTATTCTTGTTGTGAACTCTCTGCCATTGCCTCTTTTGATGGAACTTTTTGCTAGGCCTGAATTCTCTGCAACTTTTTCCTCAGCTCTAGATATGCTAAAAACCTATCTTCACTCAACTTACTATATTTGAAAAGACCCTTGAGCGTTTAAAACTTTGCATGCGATACTTAGCTATCTTTTCTCAAGGTGGTGGACAAAAGTGGCTTTTTTCATTTAATTCGGCATGTACTGCCCACCCTTTGGCTCGTGCAAAAATGAATTACTTGCCATTTTGAAGTGACAAGAATTTAGAATTGACTTGGAAATTGTGTGATATGGTGCGATTTCCTTGGAACTTGGGCTGGAAATTTTCTCTTAGCTTAGCATTCATATACGTTGGAAATTAATATCTCGAATGGAATGATTAAGCCAAAGCAAGAGATCAACGCCTAAGAAGATATGAATCCTGTCTTGGGTTTTGGGAAACACCTAAGAAGTGACACCACAACTTCAGAACTGTGCAACTCACCATTGATGAACGCCTCCATCTTAAGCTAATTTAATTAGCTCTCATTAACTTTGCATGCATTGAATCATACTTAGCAGGTGCAACTGGTCAAGAAATTCAAGCAAGCTTAGGCACAGTTCTCAAGTTGGCACTTGATTATCATCACGTTTTTGGGAAATCCATTACCACACCTTTCATTGGTTTTTCTATAAATAGGCATCTAAGTGGTAATAAAATCACACTTAGCATTTGAGCAAGCTTTAGTAATAGGTTATTGACTTAGTGTTTGGTTTTGGTAATTAGCGAAGTATCTTCATAGGCTAGGCTTTAGGCAGCTTTTAGGAACAGTTATCAAATAGTTGCAGTGTGTCATCACCATGAACACCCCCATTAGGCTAGTGTCGCACAAGTCACAAACGGCCTTTCTTGGTGAGATGATAGCCATCAAGTGGGTTCTGGGTTGGGACTATCTGAAGTATGAGGACAAGTATCATGTTAATACTGACGTCTGCTTGCACTTTGTCACATCCATGTTATATATTGGCATCCCCAGGCCATTGGTGTTGGAGCTGGTTAAATAAATCTTCCCCAAGAAGTATTTGAATGGTCTTGGTGAGGTTGTTGCTAATGCCACATACGGGGTAGGCTTGCCCACGGCAAGCGACCTTAGGCGCTACATTAAAGAAGAAGCGGTCATCCTGTGGCTGTTGTTCCTTAGCAAATTTCACCTTCAATCACAAAATGAACACCGTGAAATGGTCAGTCATGCATGCCATTTCCTATTTTGCCCCTATAATATAGTGTCATTCTATGACATTGAATGGTATACTAATTTCACGAACCTAGTGTTCCCTCTGTCGCTGGTTGTTGCTTCTGTTGAGGTCACTACTATTGTTGGTGGTGCGCCTACTGATGAAGACATAGTGGACGCTACAATTGATGCGTCCATCACTGCTGCACATGTCATTGATTGAAAATTCCTCCTTCCCCATTTTCTGTACTCAAAGATACAATACCCATTTCCTAGTTTTTGTATATATGCCTAAAAAAGTTTTGCATATAGCATATATGAAAAGGAAGCAACATATAGTCGTATACTTTTTGAAATACGGCCCTCAAGACATTTTTCCATGTAAATATGAAAGTGTATATATAATGAAATATAGCTTTATAAAAATCCTTGGCTTCTTTTCACTTTATATTATGTAATATAAGTTTTTGTTCTTTTCAGCATGTGTTTGATTTCTCCTTGTATGCAAGTATTATTTCCTCTGTGCACTTTGCTATGGATCATTTTCCCTGCTCTCAACAATGATGTATTATTTCTTCACCTCGAAGCATGAATAAATTAAAAGACTAGCCAACAAAACAAAAGGAAAGAAAAATAAAAAACACTATACATATTTACACCAGTAAAAGCATGCAACTTAATGGAATAGTTTAAGATGAATCTCGTTGACCAGAATTCCTAATGCTTCTTGTTCCATATTTTCCAATTCAAAGGAATTATGCTCTTTGCACTTAATTATTTTAAAGGGTCCTTCCCAAAGGCTATCATATTTCCCATGCTGACCTAGCTTTGCAACCGTTTCATTGAATTTCAGCACTAAGTCTGCACACTTTAGGCCTTGGTTGGATGCCCTTTTGTCAAGCCACCGCTTAACCACCTGCTGACAATTAGTCATGGATATTAAGGAATTCTCCCTTTTTTCTTGTACTTCCAATAATTCGGCCAATCAAACCTCCATGGCACCATTTTGTTCTATCTCAAGGGATTTTAGCAATTGGAGCATTGGAATCTCCATGGATATAGGCAACAGTGCCTCTTTACCGTACACCAGCTCATAAGGTGAAGTATTAAGGACTTGCTTAGGAGTTATGCAGTCTGCCCAAAGCGTCGCTCGGAGGTTTTTATGCCATTCTTTTTGGTGCTTTGACCCAATCCTTTTGAGGAGTTAGACCATGTTCTTATTTGTTGACTCAGCTAGGCCATTCCCCTGTGGGTAATAATTTGATGATGTCTTAAGGAATATTCCATTTGTTAGTGCAAAGTGGCATACCTTTGCGCCTAAAAAAGCTCTAGAATTGTCTGAAATGATAGTTTTTAGAGGGCCAAACCTTGTCACCAGCCCTTCAAGGAAATCCACTATCTTTGCCTCTATTGCATTTTTAAGTGGTGCGGCTTTCGTCCACCTTGTGAAGTAATCTGTAGCCTTGAGGATCCACCTGTGTCCGGCGTTGGAAGTAGGATTGATCATCCCGATGAAGTCCAGGCCCCATTGTGCGAATTGTTTGTTTGCCACTATAGGTTTGAGAGGCATTGCAAAATTCTTTCTTCTCCCTGCAAAGAACTGGCATTCCTTGTAAGCTTTCACCAAGGAGTACGAATCATTGAAAAGTGTCAGCCAAAAGTAACCTGCGCACATGATATTGAGAGCGGTGGTCTTAGCGGAGAAGTGCTTTACCGCAGCACTACTGTGGAAAGTTTCAAGAATCCTCTTTGCTTACTCTACGATAACACAATGCAGGAGGATACCATTGAAATTTCTTTTGAAAAAGACCCCTTCAATTAGCACATATCTGCTATTTTGTAGTCGATAGTATCTCCTCTTCTGGGGGGAAAGACCTGGAGGATACTTCCCCGTTTGCATGAATCTTACTATGTCCATCAACTAGCAGCTTTCGAACTCTGACTCATTTGTTAGAACAAGTTCCAGTTGCTCTCCTTCAATGCCCACTTCTTCATCATGCACCAGGTATTCGTACAGTCCTCTTCCTCGAACGGTTTTGGTGGGTTTGAATTCAATGTCATACTCGAGGATCTTGGTGATCCAATTAGCTCTTTTTTCTGTGATTTCTCCTTCCATGATGTATTCGTGCACACTGGAATGCACAACATAAACTATCACCTTATTGAGGGAGATTAGGTGGCAGAACTTCTTCAGTGCCTTCACTATTGCAAATGCCTGTCTTTCGATGAAATTATAATTTGTCTCATATTCCTTCAGGGTCCATGAGTAGAATTCTAATGGATTCTCTCCTTTGCCCTTGTTATCTTTCTGAGTTAAGATAGTAGCTATGCTTGACTTGCTACTAAATACATGCATTATGAAGTCCTTAAATAAGTCTGGATTAACTAGTATAGGAGTTGAGGAAATAGCATCCTTAACTTTCTCAAAGGCTTCTCTAGCTTCCTTTGTCCACTTAAATGCTTGATCCTTTTTTAACATCAGGGTGATTGGCCTGATTATTCTTACAAAGTCAAATAAATTTGCTAACAAAATTTATCTTCCCCAGGAAAGACTGGACGCCTTTCTTGTTAACCAAAAGGGAAAGCTCCTCGATGGCTTTCACCTGCTCAGGATCAATTGAAACCTCTTCCTTAGACACCACATGTCCCAATAGCTTGCCTTGCGGCACTCTGAATACACATTTTTTTGCATTCATGGAAACCCTAAACTCCTGGCATTTTTAAAAAGCCATTTCTAAGTGATCAAAATGATCATTCTTAGATTTAGATAACACAATAAGATCATCCAAATAGATTAGGATAATCTTATTGATTAATTCGCTGAAAGCGATATCCATTGCTCGCTAGAAGGTAGCCCTTGTGTTGGATAGGCCAAAAGGAATTTTAGCATAAGCGAACATCCCCCACTTTGTAGTGAATGTAGTTTTGTGTTGATCCTCCTCTTTAACCTGGATCTAATAATAACCTGAGAAGCCATCTAGCAGGGTAAACATTTGTGATCCTGCCACCATTTGTAGGATTAACTCTATAGAAGGTAGTGGATAATGATCCTTCAGGGATGCTCTATTTAGGTCTCAAAAGTCCACACACATGCGGATATCCCCATTCTTCTTTCGAACCGGGACCAGGTTGGACACCCATGTTCTATGCTTGATTGAAAAGACAATCTATGACTGGATTAGCTTTGTTAGCTCCTACGCCATTAACGCTTCAATCTTTGGGTTCACTGGCCTCTATTTTTGTCGGACTGGTTTTGCACCTTCCGCCAGCTCAATTGTGCATTGGATGATGTCGGGATCGTATCCCTTCAGATCATCATAGGACTAGGCCACTACTCCTTCATACTTCTTGCAGAAATTAAGAGCCTTTCTTTATCGTGATATGGGACATCCTTCCTAACTTTAAGTTTTCTTCCATCTACAACCTGAAGATCTACGTAGTCGGTTTTGTCTGCCACAAACTTCCTCTTGTCATTTCTTGCATCGTCATAATCGAAAAGTTTTTTTGAGAGTGACCAATCCCTTCAACAGTTTGTTAGATTTGAGTTGAATGATTTGTCCCTCATAGGCCTCAGCAACCTTTGGTTGGAGCTGATCGGTGAATTCTCTCGACTGTTGGATGAACGAGGCAATGTCCTAATTACTTTCAAACACTTTCCAGCTTTGATCGTTATAGGGAATCACCAGTCAGACTATCACTCATATAGAGTGCTTGTTGTGAATGAGGTCAGAGGCAGGATCAAATTGGGATCTAACTGCTGCCATGCGATCCGCGTCGCTATTTTGTTCTCGAGGAACGATTTGGATGTTGAAGGCTTCTAAACCCTCAACTAGGTCCCATACCTGGTGCTGATAGGATCTCATGCAAACATTCCTTGCCACGGAAATTCCCCAAACTTGGTTGACCACCAGTTCGGAATCTCCGAACACCATTAGTTGCTTCATGCCCATCTGTTCTGCAAGGCTTAAACCTTGTACTAATCCTTCATATTCAACTTCATTGTTCAAGCAAGCAAACTGGAAGCGGAAAGACCTCAGTGTCTTTTCATTTTTTGGGGATATTAAACATATCCCAACTCCTGCACCATTCTTGCATCTTGCTTCGTTGAAGTGCAACATCCATAGTTTAGATGCTTGACAACTTTCAGATCCTTTGGCAACCTTTGGGAGCACTTGATCTTCATCGTAGATGACATAAGTGCCCATTCCAGTAGCATGGTAGTTACCAAAAGGGTCACTGTCCATGTATTCACTCAAGAGAGTGTCCTCTTGATCATTCTGGTCTCTGGTCACCTTTTCATCTTCTAGTAGCTCAACGCAATACATTTCTTGCTTGGTGATAAAGGTATGCATGGCTTCAAAATTGATCATGGATTTGTCAGCTACATGTTCTGAATGTAAAGCTTTCGATTTTATCTTCATTTTTGCACCATGCTTGGTTCTGAGGATCAAATGTGACCAATCCAGGGACAAGTATCCACCTACTTTTGAAGTAAATTCTTGAGATAAACAGAGGCCAAACATGGGAGGAACATCTATGATCATAGTGTCTTGCAGCACAGTGATACTAGGACAAGCAAATAGAGCTAAGGGGAGTGCCTTGATAACACCCACAGTTTCAACTATGTTCCCATCAAGTTGCATCACTCCCCTTTTTAAGGGTTCATAGCTAAGTCCTAAAGCTTCAGCTATTTGTTTAGGATAAATGTGGTGCTAGCACTAAAGTCAATCACGACATTGTGTAATAACTTCTCTCCTATAATGAGAGTTAAGAAGAAGGGTTGTGGCTTCGGCTTATTTCTAACTTCAGCAGGGGCTTTTGTTATGTTGTTTGTAAGAAATTTGGCAGGAGATTGTCGATCAACAGCGTTTGCTTTAGGAAACTGCTTTGTTGGCCTAACACTGACCTCTTCCTGGAGAGCCTTTTGTAGTAGTGTCTTCTACTCTGGGATGGCTAGAATATCCCACAGAGACACATTAGCAGATGATTTATTCAATTATTCCACCACATTGAAAGGTGGCGAACTCAGAGGTTTATGTTCCTTTTCTCTTGTTATAATAATTTCCTTATGTGGTTGATATTGCGGCAGCATTGTGGAGGTACTAGGTATCTGGTCAGAAGCACTTTTAGGCTGTGGACTGGCTAGTTGTGGGACAACTAGTTCGCTTGTAAATCTCCTCTTGGAGCGAGTGTTGTAGTCGGATTCTACTTGCGACATTTTGGATGCAGATGTATCATTGGCAAACACTGCTTCTTCTATTTCCATCCATGAAAAGAGTGTGTGGTCCGGAGCGATGTTCGCTTCTTGCTCTAGTGACATCCCTTGCATGTGCGTGGTAAGCACCGCATTGTCCATTTGCGAAGAGGTATACACGTAGCTTCTAGGGGTTGACATTGTAGCTTAGTTGCGCTGCTCCACCACCTTTTGTTGTAAGTTGTTGTGCAGGAAATTTTGGGGCATATGCGCTTCATTGCAAGGGAAGCACCAGGGGTTGGTGTCATCCGCTAGATTATTTTGACCTGCGGTCAACTCTCTGCTCGAGCTTAAGCTAGTGCTCTATAGCAAAGTGGGTACCAGTATCATTTGACATGTTTGTGCCTGTGGATTTTTCTAAGTTCCTCCTTAGAACTGATTTTGTTGGTAAGAGGATCTTTCGCCTTGGTAATTCTGGTAGGCAGGCTTTGGAGGCATCGATTGGTTCTGCTTGAGGGTAGTTATGTCATTTTCCATAGTTTGCAGCAATTCCTTGAGATCGCTCATTTCTTCCTTGGAAGAGCCAGATGTAGAGGCAACATTTTGTGGCACTGTCGCATATGTTTACATGGACTGGGTAGGTGTGGGTGCACTAGTTGATGCGACTTCCTGAGCAGGCATCAATATTTCAGGAAATATCGGCATGATGGGCTGAGGCAGCAACTTTTTGGCATCTATTAAATTATTCTTTGCCTTAACGATGACGTTGTAAGTGCCTGGCAGAGTGGTCCCTCCCAAAGACTAGATCATCATGGAAATGTTAGGGTTGATAGACTTTAGGTAGAATATAAATGTCAACTCAGGAGGCAAGCAGATAGCGACTTGGATCCTCTGCCAGTTAGTGTGGAATCAGGCATTGAATTCTATCATAGCCTCTTGAGGGGCTCGCTTTATGGTAGATAGTTGATAATACAGTGAGGAGCGATCCCCATCATTTGAAAATCTCTCATAGAACAGGTCTCCGAGCTCATCCCAGGTACGGATAGTGTCAGCTGGTAAGGTTCAATACCAATCCAAGGCCCTACCTTGGAAAGAAGTTGTGAGGATCCTTAGCGCTACATTCTAAGCAGTAATTCCATGTACCAGACATACATCCACCACATCTTGTAAATGCTCTACGGGTGTTCTTGAGCCATCTCCAATAAACTTGGGTATAGCCTTCAAAGTCAAGGCTGGGATAGCAACCCATACAGCAAGTGCTACTAGCGCTACGAGGGGACTTTCAGTGTGCCATGCCACATAATTCTTATTGGTGCATAGCAACATGGTCAGCAGAGCGGGTGGAGGAAGTGGAACGGTTACCAATTGATTTTCGGACTGCACTGTTCCTAGTGGTGGTACTAGTAGACTAGGGTTTTTCGTTGTTTGGGACCTAGTGACAGGCTGATGGCTCATACACCCTTCTAAAGCAAAATTCATTTAAGCTTTGTCCCACTGGGCGTGCCAGGAAAAGAAATTGTTGATGCCAAAAGTTGACAAGGTAACAGCCCTTCATGGGAAACTCAGTTTATGGGGGACCTATTGCGCTAAACTGAGTGACCTCTAGATTTTTGAAGAAGCCAGCTTCTTCTATAATTAGGGTTTGGAAAGGGAAAAGGAAAGAGATATAAAATAAAATTCTAATCTAAGGTGATGCACCAAGACTTAGATAATAGGCACGATAAATCATATATCTAAGGGCCCGATTAGCAATCTGCGATGTCCCAGAAAGGCAGAAACTAAAGATCAAAGTATAAACAATTCATTCATTGGCATAAAATAACTTTGCACACATATTTACTAACAAGAAGAGTTATAAGACATGATCTAGACCAACAAACTTGCATTCAATTTATAGAAGTATGGCAAATGAATCATTCAAACAATAGCAGCACATTTTAAAGTTAATCAAATACATAAAAAGAGCAGAAAGGTCGAATGATTGGCACAGTCTAAGAGTCTTTTTGCAATAATTAAATAACAATAACAAAGGCTTGGTGTCCTTTCTAAAATCTATGTTCTTCCTACAAAATCCTGGAACCCCTTCCTACAAAATCTTAGAACCCCTTCCTCCAAAACAAAGAGTAGTATATATAGCCGAATGGTCCCGCCGCGTTGGCGAGCAGTAACAGAAAAAGTTTTGAGAATCTCCAGAAATGATGTAGAATCAAAGATTCTTCCCTACCATTGCTACAGAAATATTCCAGCCAAAGCATCTGGTCACTCTAAGCTCAAGTGCATCCTCTGCAAATGATGATAGTTGTCCCGACGAAGTCACGTTAGACAAGTGTCGCTACCCTGCTACAACAATTATGACACACAGTAGGATGTTGCTGCCCCCAGCTTGCTTCGTCCATCATTTATAAAAACACTTGTTGGATAGACATGTGGTGACATCGCGCAACCCGTGTTCATATTTTTCTTTTGTCGTTGGAAACTTGCGCCAAGGAGACACGTGTAATCTTCCTTATCTTTGGTAGTAACTGTGGGGCCTATTAAAATATGCAAAAATGAATCCACGCGGCATGCAGATGGAGCTCGACTCAAAAGCAAAGAGAAACAGCTTTCAAATGTGCGCAGAGTGGACACGTGGCAACGCTACGGGGCCATTTGAAAAGGCAAAGGGAAGAAATCCTTTGGGGAGCGCAGGGCGGACATGTAGTGAGGAAAAATTGTTTAACAAAAAGGGGTGGAAGGGCCTTTAATGCATTTTTCAGGCCGATACTTCAACAAAATAAAGCCCGCAGGGAGCATGATGAATATTTATTCACAGTACCCTCATATACGTGTTCCTTCTTGCGTATGGTCTATCATCAAAATGCATGTGTCTACGTGTACATATTCCTCATATGTCCTACATATCAATACAAGCATAGTAACAAGGAAAGAAATCACAAGCTCAAACAACTAACATCACCCATTAATGCACTCAAAAGTAAACAAGGCTCTTACTAATGCAGACACATCAACTAAGGATGACTTACCAACTTCCCACTTAATAACCTAACTCAATTATTCTATTGCGGTGTGTGTAAGCTCAAATAGGTTACATTACTAGTTACCCGACCAAGACCTTCTCCTAAGTGATACTTCCCCTCCACCTGGAGAAATTGAACATATACATGTAACCACTCACACATGCACATGGCAGTCAACTGTTCACAAAATATGCAATATACATAATACATCTCCAAAGTTAGAATATCAATTCAATATTCATCCAATCACATAAATGCATTCCTTCATATGATATTAAATGAGATAAAATTCATTCATAAAGCAGTAATAACAAAGGGAAAGTACAATTTATTCATCCATGAATTCACATTACACACATTTACCCTACATAGTAATAGTAAATAGTAGTTACACAATTGGGGTGTAACAGGTTTGGAGGAAGGGAAATCCTCCAAGTGGCATCTTGTGATTGGTTTGTTTAGAGAGGGAAAGGATCAATGATATGTGAATGGTTGATATTACTTTATTTTAATTAAATGGTACAAAGTGAAAGTATTCACACATGTGTGAGAGGGACCATGGGGAAGAGTGATATGACATGTGAGAACTCTCACAAGTGTGAGGATCACATAGGAACACGAGATTTAATATGTGACATCTCTCACACATGTGAGAGACATTGGATTGACAAGTGATGGATCTCACACGTGTGTCATATGTCTAAAATAGATGGTGTGGATATTCTATGAGACAATGGATAGCTATGATTTTATAGGAGGGTGTGACAAGTGATTAATTAGATTGATCATATTTTGAGTTGTGCAAGTGGATTAATTAGATAACTAATTTGTTTTAGTCAACTAATTAATTCAAAGGTATTTTGGGGGAATTAAATAAATAGTTGTGTTTATTTAATTTTTGGAGGATAAGAATATGAAATGGTGAAATTAATTAAATAAATATAAATTTATTTAATAAGAGTGAACCATAAAGGAAAGGGGGATAAATGATTCAAATTTATTTAATTATTGGTTGGAAGTTGATTGAGATGGTAAAATAAATAATTGGTCGTATTTAATTAACACTTAGAAGGGATAAAAATTAATATGGTAAGGTGTGGACAATTTTAGGTGTGTACACAAGGTATACAAGAAGTGGGAGAATATTAGGATTAGTTTTCATAAACCTTGCATATTCTAATAATTTTATATTATTTATGTGCCCACATATTGGGGCATCCCAATTGGCATATCACCTTATGTCACTTGTAGTATGTATTTTGCAATTTATAAGTATCACTTAGTGTTATGAAAATTGCTAAATGTAACTATGAATATTGTAAGATGTGTAAGAGTTTCCAAGATATAAAAGGCATTAAGAGAAGGATTTAACTATAGACTGGGAGAAAATCAAGTAGAACCTTTATTCAACTATGATACCCATGAGCATCTTTCTAAAAGATAAATTAGTCCAAAGTAGCATGTCCAAAATTATCACAAGAAGACACATTACATTAATAATTTTTATTTTTAGAGTTAAAAATTTATAGGGACATTAGATTTATGCATGATTTGGGTGTCTATAATTATTCATAGTTTCAACACATGAATTTAGTTCTAAACCATTTATGGTTTCTCATTTTGAGCTTGGTCATATATTAGATTCTTTGTATAGAGATTATGATGCGCTTGTCATTTTGCAAGGTTTATGCTACCATAATTTATCTAGAGATAGTTGATGCTTGGGCAAAGGGGCAGATACTCTAATGGTATTGTAACCATATTATTATTTATTGTTGAATTATACATTGATGCTCCTTTGGTCTAGATTTTTTAAAGGATTATCTCAAATGTGTTTCTTATCTATTGCGTGTTACTTGCATACCTTATAATTTTATTGTACGTGTGTTGTATCTTCCACAAATTGACAAATCTACAACCTATTTAGCACTATTCTCTTTTAAATATTAAGAAAGAAGTTATTTTAGTTTTATCTAGCTTTCTTTCACTCAAATTAAGATTTTTTATTTTATTTTTTGTCAATTATTCCAAGCAAACCATTAAGAATTTGAGACAATGTAAACTATTGTTTTGTGAGATTTCTTATAAAAAAATTATATCTTTTTTTTTCATTCTAAAGAATAATTTATTTCATTTTTTAAATATTTGTTAAAAAATTGTTTTTTATAATTTATAGTATTTTAATGAGTAGTATTTCCCCATAACACAACTTGAGATAGAAATAGTATATTTTCATAATTTCTTAAACATGAATCATTAACTTTGATGCCTAGATCACACATTTGTATAACTTATTATTATATATTTTATTTATTATTTATTTTTAATTGAAATTAATTATAATTTGGATACATATTTTCTCATAATGCATTTTTTTGTATACATACCCTAACTATTTTTAGTTAAAAGGACATCAATATAGAACTCAAATGTGTTTTTAAAACTTTTTCTGTGCTTGCTATTTTTTCATTATCCAAACAAACCTCTTTATAAGTAGGAGGCATTTTCCACCGGTGTGTCAAATTATGATATTGCTATCAAGATTCAACTGTGTAGTTTTACAAGTCAAGCTCATTGACCCATGTTTCATGGGTGCTAACTGGACCAAACAGTATCATGAGAGATGGGTTCTTGTGAACCACTACTCATGAAACATGGTTCAAGGAGTTTGATTATTAAAAATACAGTTGAGTCCTAATAGCAATATCATAAAAGCTCTTTATGTTCAATAATAAACCTATGATGACTAAAAAATAGATAATTAATTTAATAGTTAATTAAAATATTAAAACATAATTTTTGGAAAGATTGTACTCTAAGGGACATTGTTCATGCAAACTCTCATATCATGAGGAATTCATTTGATTGTGAAAAATGTGTCCAAGATCAATAGTTTTTGTCCAAAAAAAGACAAAACATATGAAATGGAGGGAATTGGTTACCACATAAATGCCACTTAGACACCTTTAATCGATGGTCCTTCAATAAAATTTGATGTGGTGTTATATATAATGAAATGAGCTTTGTAAGGTTACATGACATTATATAATGAAGGATGTTTGATTGAAGGACCTTCAATCGAAGTCCTAAAGGTCCTTCAATCAAATGTTAAGTTAGTGGTATCCATGTGGCTTTTCCATAACCTTCAATTAACGAACCATGCATTTGATTCAAGGTGGTCACTTTTAAGCCTTCCAAAATTAAATTTTAAAAATAGCCCACAATTAAAATAGGACTTTATGGTTCTACCCCAAACAATTACAATATTGACCACTTAAATGAAGTCTAAAATCAATAATTAATAAGATATCATTATTTAAGTATTCACAATTAGCAAGTAGGAAAGATTTAACATGTAAAGATACATCACTAGATGCATCAAATTCATCAAGTAACAAATTTTCACTAAGAACAATCACATTAGCATGTAATCTAGTAGTTACTAACATGAAGCACTAATAATATTAACATGATAAGAAAGACACTATCATAATTATATATGTTATTATTATCTATCATACAAAGAGAATAATAATCATGAATTGTGTATACAAATGGGGAAAAATCTATCGAGATGGAGAAAAGCGCATTAGAAAAGTCCATGAAAGAGAGAGTAGCTAGATATGAAAACAACTTATTTATAGAACATGAAATATCATCAATATGAAAGAATAGTGCATTACCATCAAGATCAAAGGATAGGAATTGATAAAGCATGAAACACTTTATACTCTTGATGTTTAAAGAACCTAAAAATAAAAGCTCATAATGATTCATGATAAATTTTCTAACAATAAGGCATAATCAAAGGGTGGGTGGGTTGGTATCAAATATCTATACAATAATGAAGGCCCAAAACTTAATCAAAGTAGAACAATGAAGAAAAATGGTAGA
Organism: Sequoia sempervirens; assembly: GCA_007258455.2. Classification (NCBI taxonomy): domain Eukaryota; kingdom Viridiplantae; phylum Streptophyta; class Pinopsida; order Cupressales; family Cupressaceae; genus Sequoia; species Sequoia sempervirens. Next base: position 117,592 of record VDFB02334578.1, on the reverse strand, counting down.
TCCAAACTATATAAGATCTAAAATAAAATTCATATAACTAGAAACATTTGATTTGAGCAGGAAAAGAGAATAAACCTTAAGGATGAAACCTTAGGATAAATCACTTACTTGAATATCTAGGATAGTAAAATGAATAAAATTATTAAGCAATCCACCTAGATTCAAAGTTGAGGCTAATATTGAAATTAAATTCAAAATTTAAATAAATAAAAATAGTGCTTAGCTAAATTTTAGATGAAATGATGTCAAAGGTGTCAAAATTGATTCACCAATATGTTAGAAATTATGGTCTTATTTAGAGGATTCCTTAGAATTAGTGATAAAATAGTTTCCTCTACTATGATTCACATCCATGCACTTGGAAGGTTCTAATTGTGTGCATCTGAGAAGTGAAAATGGTGTGTAAAACAAAATATGGGAAAATAGAGATAAGCATGCAAAAGATCAAAGGCAGAATTCACATGCCTCTCGTTTTGGCCTATACCTATAGAAGTGATATTTAAAAGCACAGTTTGGGATCTTGCTAAGAAAGGGTCATGCTCTCCTCAATCAAACCCCTAGGAAATGAATTTAACAATAATGCATTAGGATCAAATACAACATATAGAATGCCTAGGATGGTGATGTAGTTGTAATTCAACATCTATGATGCTCTCATATGAATGATTCCAAGTGTTAATCTTGGATGATCTAAATGATTTATGGTTAATCCTTAAATACTCCACCCTAGATGTAATTTGAAATAAGTCACACTTTTGTTAGTTCCTAATGACTAGTCGAGGGGAAAGGCATGAACCCAAATTAAAAAATAAGTAAATTTAAAGAATATCAAGGTTAAGATCTACATGTGTGAAAATGATGAGTCAATTTTACACTTGCAAATCTAAACTAGGGTAGTAATGAGTAGATGTTGAGTTAGCTCTAGACCCTAAGGATAAGTGATGGTGAGGATATGCTAGGATAAGATTTTTTTCAACTCACACCCAAAAATCCACTCACTTGCATGCTAGTCGATGCATAAGGACAAACTAGTCGATGCATAAGGACAAACTAGTCAGCATGGAACTTAAATACAATAAACATCCCAAAAATTTATGCGCTTCCTCTCTATAAACATCACTTAGAATACTACATGAATCATTCATAATTAAGAATATAATATAAATTTACTGAACTGAACTTAA
>VDFB02334578.1:0-116308 GCA_007258455.2 Sequoia sempervirens | reverse complement strand
AAGTACTACTACAAACTTATACTTGATGAGATCATCATTGCTATTCTCTTAATGGGATGAGGAAGAAGGCTATTGAATCCACAAAGGAAGCCTTAACTATTTGTGTATGGTCAAAATAAAAAGACAAGATAAAAATCTAAGTCTCTTGGAAAGTCCAAGGAATTTTTTTAGAACTATGGCAAGATAATATAGTTTGGAAGAGATTGCAAGGAGAATACAAAGAAGAAAAAGGCTAAATTTAATGGCGATTTTGAAAAAAAATTGCAGAAGGATGTAGGAGATTCCTTTTCCATGGATTTGGTAATGCATGCATGTGAGGATTCTTGGATGATTAACTTTGGAGCTTCCTTTCATGTGACTCCCCATTAGGAGTGGTTTCTAGATTATGAGAAGTGTCATGGTGGGAAGGCATACCTTGCTGAAAACTCATATCTCAACATCATTGGTCATGGGAGAGTCAAGATGATTTTATGATGGGAGGATTGCTAGTCTTGCACATTCCTAGTTTGGCATGAACCCTATTATATATAAGTAAATGAAATAATGTGTGTGCAACTAATTTTTGGTACAAGATGTTGAAAGAAGGTTTGAGGAGCTATGGTGCTCACAAAGAGGGTTCAAGTTGGTACTCTCTTTAAATCTTGATGCATGCACTTACATATAGTGTAATAATCATTCAATTCATGTAATGACGGGATCTATAAAGTCTACACCTCAAATTAGAACTTGTAGCAAAGAGATTTATTATATCTAGTTCTAATGGATGTGCATTGTAGGTACCTAAGAATACTCTTACCTCAAAGATAAAGTTATTTATTGAGAAAACAATATTGTGGTATTGACACATGGGCCATATTGGTGAGAAACGTCTACGTACCTTGAAAAATAAAAAGCTTATAGAGGGGCTTGTTGATTGTTTTCTTATACATAAATCTAAAGTTTTTAATCAACTTAGGGAGTTTAAGTCTCTCTTCAAAAATCAAATTGGTAGAAAGATTAAGGTTTTGAGAACTAATCATATGGTGACATATAAGACAATCAATAATAGATACCTTGACATATATGTTTTAGTCTAACTATTTTTTAGATGTTTTCAAACAACTTAATGAAAACCCAAATGATATGACTACATCATTGATAACCAAAACTCCAAATAGTAACTTTAAACTTTTAACTCATATATAAAAATATGCTAATTTTTTTTAAAATACTTTAACTTACTATTTAAAAATTTCAAAAGAAAAATTAAAGTATATTACTATTGACTCCTACATTGATATCTCCATACAAAATTAATGATCACATACCCAACTAAAAACAAACCTAATATACTTGAAAATGATCATTGTACCTTATCTTTTTCTTTTTGAGAAAAAGAAAATAAATGTTTGATTTTAGACATTGGTATTGCATGCCTTAGGGTCACCTACGCACTATAAAAAGCAACATAATATTATTAAATTTGACGTCAAATTGAAATGCATAATTATGTATACATCATGATGACAGTTTGTCTATTCAAGCCAATCTTTTACAATTTACAAGGTCAAATTTGTTCCATGCTGACTTTTGACCGTCTATTAAGATTTGTAAGGTTTTTTTCTTTCTTTTTAATAACAATCAGATTATATAAATATTGGTATATATACATATATATTTTAATTGTGTTATGGTTTATTATTATATTGTCTTGATGTAAATTTTCTAATTTATATTAATAGAAAAAGTTATGTCCGTAGTTTATTATTAGATAATTTTAAGTTAAGTTCAGACAATTCATACTATACTCTTGAATTATGAATGATTCATGTAGTATTCATATTATTTAAGTGATGTTTATAGAGGGGGAGTACATAAATTTTTGGGATGTTACACATTTAGAAATTTTGACATTTTTTCTACAATCAAATCTATTTTTTGTTTATACCTATAGATATCTATGTTCATACTGACTAGTTTGTCCTTATGCATTGACTAGTGTGCAAGTGAGTGGATTTTTGGGTGTAAGTTAAAAAAAACTTATCCTAGCATATCCTCACCATCACTTATCCTTAGGGTCTAGATCTAACTCTACATCTAGTCATTATTACTCTAGTTTAGAGTTGCAAGTGTAAAATTGACTCACCATTTTCACACATGTAGATCTTAACCTTACTAATCTTTTAAATTTATTTAATTTTTATTTGGGTCCATGCCTTTCTCCCTGACTAGTCATTATGAACTAACAAAAGCATGAATTATTTCAAATTACATGCTAGGGTGGAGTATTTAAGGATTACCCATAAATCATTTAGATCATCCAAGTTTAACATGCTGAAGAATTCATATGAGAGCATCATAGATGTTGAATTGCAACTACATCACCATCCTAGACATACTATATATGTTGTATTTGATCCTAATTCATTATTGTTAAATTATTTTTCTAGGGGTTTGATTGAGGAGAACATGACCCTTGCTTAGCAAGATCCCAAACCGTGCTTTTAAATATCACTTTCATAGGTATAGGCCAAAAATGTAGAGGCAAGTGAATTCTAGTCTTTCGATCTTTGCATGCTTATTTCTATTTTCCCATATTTATTTTTACACACCATTTCACTTCTGCATGCACACACTTAGAACCTTTCCAAGTGCATGGATTTGAATCATAATAGAGGAAACTATTTTACTAATTCTAAGGAATCCCTCTAAATAAGACCATAATTTCTAACATATTGGTGAATCAATTTTTGACACCTTTGACATCATTTCCTCATCTAGAATCTAGCTAAGTACCTTATTTTATTTATTTAAATTTTGAATTTAATTTCAATATTAGTTGCAACTTTGAATCTAGGTGGATTGCTTAATCATTTTATTCATTTCATTATCTTAGATATTCAAGTAAGTGATTTATTCCTAAGGTTTCATCCTTAAGGTTTATTCTTTCTTCCTTAAGGTTTCAAATCAAATGTTTTTGGTTATATGAATTTTATTTTAGATCTTATATAGTTTGGATCTACCATTTTTCTTCATTGTTCTACTTTGATTAAGTTTTGGGCCTTCATTATTGTATAGATATTTGATACCTACCCACCCACCCTTTGATTATGCCTTATTGTTAGAAAATTTATCATGAATCATTATGAAGCTTTATTTTTAGGTTAACTTTAAACATCAAGAATTATAAGTTGTTTCATGCTTTATCAATTCCTATCCTTTGATCTTGATGGTAATGCACTATTCTTTCATATTGATGATATTTCATGTTCTATAAATAAGTTGTTTTCATATCTAGCTACTCTCTCCTCTTTCATGGAATTTTCTAATGTGTTTTCTCCCATCTTGATAGATTTTTACCCATTTGTATACACAATTCATGATTATTATTCTCTTTGTATGATAGATAATAATAGCATATATAATTATGATAGTGTCTTTGCTTATCATGTTAATATTATTAGTGCTTCATGTTAGTAACTACTAGATTACATGCTAATGTGATTGTTCTTAGTGAAAATTTGTTACTTGATGAATTTGATGCATCTAGTGATGTATCTTTACATGTTAAATCTTTCCTACTTGCTAATTATGAATACTTAAATAATGATATCTTATTAATTAGTGATTTTAGACTTCATTTAAGTGGTCAATATTGTAATTGTTTGGGGTAGAACCATAAGGTCCTATTTTAATTGTGGGCTATTTTTTAAAATTTAATTTTGGAAGGCTTAAAAAAGTGACCACCTTCAATCAAATGCATCGTTCGTTAATTGAAGGTTATGGAAAAGCCACATGGATACCACTAACACTTAAAATTTGATTGAAGGACCTTTAAAGGATCTCTGATTGAAGGTCCTTCAATCAAACATCCTTCATTATATAATGTCATGTAACCTTACAAAGCTCATTTCATTATATATAACACCACATCAAATTTTATTGAAGGACCATCGATTAAAGGTGTCTAAGTGGCATTTATGTGGTAACCAATTCCCTCCATTTCACATGTTTGTCTTTTTTTGGACAAAAACTATTGATCTTGGAAACATTTTTCACAATCAAATGAATTCCTCATGATATGAGAGTTTGCATGAACAATGTCCCTTAGAGTACAATCTTTCCAAAAATTATGTTTTAATATTTTAATTAACTATTAAATTAATTATCTATTTTTTAGTCATCATAGGTTTATTATTGAACATAAAGAGCTTTATGATATTGCTATTAGGACTCAACCGTGTATTTTTACGAATCAAACTCGTTGACCCATGTTTCATGAGTAGTGGTTCACAAGAACCCATCTCTCATGATACTGTTTGGTCCAGTTAGCACCCATGAAACATGGGTCAATGAGCTTGAATCATAAAACTACACAGTTGAATCTTGATAGCAATATCATAATTTGACACACTGTGGAAAATGCCTCCTACTTATAAAGAGGTTTGTTTGATACAATAAAAAAATAGCAAACAATAGAAAAGTTTTAAAAAACACATCCAAGTTCTATATTGATGTCCTTTTAACTAAAAATAGTTAGGGTATGTATACAAAAAAATGCATTATGAGAAAATATGTATCCAAATTATAATTAATTTCAATTAAAAATAAATAATAAATAAAATATATAATAATAAGTTATACAAATGTGTGATCTAGGCATCAAAGTTAATGATTCATGTTTAAGAAATTATGAAAATATACTATTTCTATCTCAAGTTGTGCTATGGGGAAATACTACTCATTAAAATACTATAAATTATAAAAAACAATTTTTTAACAAATATTTAAAAAATGAAATAAATTATTCGTTAGAATGAAAAAAAAAAGATTTAATTTTTTTATAAGAAATCTCACAAAACAATAGTTTACATTGTCTCAAATTCTTAATGGTTTTCTTGGAATAATTGACAAAAAATAAAATAAAAAATCTTAATTTGAGTGAAAGAAAGCTAGATAAAACTAAAATAACTTCTTTCTTAATATTTAAAAGAGAATAGTGCTAAATAGGTTGTAGATTTGTCAATTTGTGGAAGATACAACACACGTACAATAAAATTATAAGGTATGCAAGTAACATGCAATAGATAAGAAACACATTTGAGATAATCCTTTAAAAAATCTAGACCAAAGGAGCATCAATGTATAATTCAACAATAAATAATAATATGGTTACAATACCATTAGAGTATCTACCCCTTTGCCCAAGCATCAACTATCTCTAGATAAATTATGGTAGCATAAACCTTGCAAAATGACAAGCGCATCATAATCTCTATACAAAGAATCTAATATATGACCAAGCTCAAAATAAGAAACCATAAATGGTTTAGAACTAAATTCATGTGTTGAAACTATGAATAATTATAGACACCCAAATCATGCATAAAATCTAATGTCCCTATAAATTTTTAACTCTAGAAATAAAAATTATTAATGTAATGTGTCTTCTTGTGATAATTTTGGACATGCTACTTTGGACTAATTTATCTTTTAGAAAGATGCTCATGGGTATCATAGTTGAATAAAGGTTCTACTTGATTTTCTCCCAGTCTATAGTTAACTCCTTCTCTTAATGCCTTTTATATCTTGGAAACTCTTACACATCTTACAATATTCATAGTTACATTTAGCAATTTTCATAACACTAAGTGATACTTATAAATTGCAAAATACATGCTACAAGTGACATAAGGTGATATGCCAAGTGGGATGCCCCAATATGTGGGCACATAAATAATATAAAATTATTAGAATATGCAAGGTTTATGAAAACTAATCCTAATATTCTCCCACTTCTTGTATACCTTGTGTACACACCTAAAATTGTCCACACCTTACCATATTAATTTTTATCCCTTCTAAGTGTTAATTAAATATGACCAATTATTTATTTTACCATCTCAATCAACTTCCAACCAATAATTAAATAAATTTGAATCATTTATCCCCCTTTCCTTTATGGTTCACTCTTATTAAATAAATTTATATATATTTAATTAATTTCACCATTTCATATTCTTATACTCCAAAAATTAAATAAACACAACTATTTATTTAATTCCCCCAAAATACCTTTGAATTAATTAGTTGACTAAAACAAATTAGTTATCTAATTAATCCACTTGCACAACTCAAAATATGATCAATCTAATTAATCACTTGTCACACCCTCCTATAAAATCGTAGCTATCCATTGTCTCATAGAATATCCACACCATCTATTTTAGAAATATGACACACGTGTGAGATCCATCACTTGTCAATCCAATGTCTCTCACATGTGTGAGAGATATCACATATTAAATCTCGTGTTCCTATGTGATCCTCACACTTGTGAGAGTTCTCACATGTCATATCACTCTTCCCCATGGTCCCTCTCACACATGTGTGAATACTTTCACTCTACACCATTTAATTATAATAAAGTAATATCAACCATTCACATATCATTGATCCTTTCCCTCTCTAAACAAACCAATCACAAGATGCCACTTGGAGGATTGTCCTTCCTCCAAACTTGTTACATCCCAATTGTGTAACTACTATTTACTATTACTATGTAAGATAAATGTGTGTAATGTGAATTCATGGATGAATAAATTGTACTTTCCCTTTGTTGTCACTACTTTATGAATGAATTTTATCTCATTTAATATCATATGAAGGAATGCATTTATGTGATTGGATGAATGTTGAATTGATATTCTAACTTTGGAGATGTATTACGTATACTGCATATTTTGTGAACAGCTGACTGCCGTGTGCGTGTGTGAGTGGTTACATGTATATGTTCAATTCCTCTAGGCGGAGGGGAAGTATCGCTTAGGAGAAGGTCTTGGTCGGGTAACCAGTAATGTAACCTATTTGAGCTTACACACACCGCAATAGAATAATTGGGTTTGGTTATTAAGTGGGAAGTTGGTAAGTCATCCTTAGTTGATGTGTCTGCATTAGTAAGAGTCTTGTTTACTTTTGAGTGCATTAATGGGTGATGTTAGTTGTTTGAGCTTGTGAGTTCTTTCCTTGTTACTATGCTTGTATTGATATGTAGGACATATGAGGAATATATACACGTGCACACATGCATTTCGATGATAGACCATATGCAAGAAGGAACACGCATAAGGAGGGTACATAGGTAGATGCATCTATGCACACTCATGCACGAACTTATGCACATGGAACTATCTGCTGGTTCTAACATGTATATGTATACGTATAGATATATCACTTGTAGGCTCTTATCAATATCATAGTAATTATGTATGATTTGGGTGTAAGAATCAAATGTGTGTATATATAAAAGTATATACATATATCCATATGTATATATGTAAATATACATGTATGGTGGCAAATGGGCATGCCCATATGAATGTATCGATACATGTATACATACATATACACATGTACATAGAGGCATATATATATGTATACAATATTGATATGTTAATATAACAATGTGATTGCTATTTTGATGTATTCATTTGTATATCGATTATATATACATGCTTTATTGACATATGATAATATGGATATATATATATATATATATATATACATATATATATATGTGTGTGTGTACCAATATATATATATATATATATGTATATATATATATGTATGTACATATATGTTAAGTATATGCATATTTAAAATACTATATCTACCTTTGAAGTCAATTATCATAAACAACTTAGAGATCGATTTTATAAACTAAATCAAGGCCAAAGTATGATATAGTTATGACTGTATTCTTTAGCTACATATTACTCTTGCTGCCTGCGTATGAAGAGTTTGTAATCTGCAAAACAATGAGCAACCATTAAGTCGATGTAAGATGATAGAATAAGTTGATGCCTTTTGTGGAAATCTTGTGGATTTAGTAAACTCAAAATGCCATGTAATTAAGCAGAGAACAACATTTGTTAAAGGTGTGTAAGGTAATGCATAATAAGTTGATGACTTTGTCAAATTGATTTATTATGTGAATCAACTCATACCAAGACTTAGTCGATGCAAGCTTGGTGTCGCATATTTGATATTGACTATTTCAAATACAGTGGAAACCTCACCAACTCTATAAGTGAATATTGATGCTTTGGTGTCACCTTTGATTCCAATTACCTGTAGATGTCCATTATGAATGCAAACCGAATTCAATCATGTGTTGATTTAAATTAGTCTATTATTGCTATCAATCAATAAGGCCGATCCGTAGCTTGTTTTAGCTGAGTATGTGCTCACATGTTCACCACCTCTTAGCTGTGATATATGTGTTGTTGTGCATGCTTATTGCTGTCAAAACTCATGCCTAAACTGAAGGATGAGTAATCTCCAAATTGTTGTATAAATAGTGGAGCTAGTTCACTTGTTTGGGGACGCATTCCTTGAGAAATTTTATGCATTCTACATACATTCTTATCTGCATTATTCTGTTTAATATAGTGAATGAGAGCTTTGAGCATTAGATAGAGTTTATTATTATTTTGAGAGAAGTATTTGCCAACTTGTGAGTTAGTAGTTACTATGACATTGTTGGAGGGATCGATACCAAGTTAGTTGCTATTTTGGAAGTGTTGTGTTTGCAACCAGTAAATTGGAAAGCTTATCATAGGCATGAGGATAATCTTCCTTTATTTGTATTAGTTTTGAAGGAGTTAATTCTTGTTTGTTTTGAAGTCTATTATGGTTACTTGCATTTAGGAAAAAGTAATGTTGCTTTGAAAGAAAAGTACAAGGTGTTTAGTATATTTGTGAAATGCTTGTAGTTACTCCATGATAGGGGAGATTGTTTGTCATAGGTATTATTATTATACTAGATATGATTAAACATGGGTAGCTTAAGGGATGCTCATAGCTAGATATTTGATTATGCTAGAAGGCTAGTAGGTTACTCCTGGGATTGTTGTCTAGTGAAGGGAGGGTACTAGTACTTTGTTTAATGAGTAGTGTTACCTTAAGTTTGTGTTAAATAGATAGGTTATCCAGGGGATTAAGCTTACCTATGGAGAGGGATTACCTAAGCATAGATATAATGGAATTAAGTGAAAATGAGCTTGCTATAGTATAAGTGAATGGTAGAAATTCACTCGAAGTACTGAGTGAGAACACTTTGGCCAAAGTAGTGTGATTTGCCGAGGCTCCACTGTTAGTTCACCATGTCCATTTAAATGCAGGAGGGTTACCTAGTGTAAGGTTTTAAATCCTAGTAATGTAGAGAACAACACTAAGCTCAGAGTGGTATGTCGTAAGGGGTTACCCAACCAAGACCTTCGTCGAAGGGTAGGGCCATCTATCATTGATAGATGTGCAGGGGACCGCATGAGTCCGTGGTTGGCAGAAAAACACTTAAGTGATGCTTCTCCTCTCAACAGGTGACAAAAGACCAAGGTTTTGAAAGGCGAATTCTTGGACCATCTATATCTTATGCTATGAAGCTCAGAGGAGATGTGTATGTAATTGAGTACAATCTTGGAATATTGCACTTTGTGAGTTACTGTATTGAAATGGAAATCCTTATTGTATTTTGTTATAGCATCTTTGTTCATATATTCTCAATAAAGAAGGGAATTTTTTTATTGTAATGGTTTATTACATAGTTTATTTACTCGCACAGTGAAAACTTAGGAAAATTTACTTCAGTGTACAATTGGCATATTACTTGTGGTATCAGAGCTACCAGGTTTAGCTCTGAAACCTAGGAGCTCATCATTCTTTCCCTCCAATGTTATCTAATATTTGGAAATTCTTGTGCCAGGATGGCGCATCTCAGATTAATGGCTTGAATTAAGTTATGTGTTAGAGAGTGAATCTAAGGGATACCCTCCACTTGACTGTTTGAATAGTCACTCCATGTAATCAAAAGGATATTGAAATCCTTAAGAAATGAATAAAATTATATGCTTATCAAAAGAAGTATGTGCTTAATCTTATTTGGAATTATTTATGTGTGTATGAATTCCATTTCTAATGTTTTCCATAAAATAGTTGATAACATAATTTAGTCTAACATGGATAAACATTTAGGTAGAAACCGTTCTTGTGAAGATGGTGAGGCATGAACCAATCTTGGTGATAGTCATGAAGTTGGGAAAGGACCCAAAGGAATCGAAGCTAGACTTGACCAAATCTTGGCAAGGTTGGACAACCTTGACCAAGAAAGGGTAAAATGTAGGATTGAGAAAGAGGTTCCCGTTAATGAGAATGAGGGTGAAAACTCTTCTCATGGACGTAATTAAACTCATGATCACAAAAGGGAAAAATCACCAACACCATCTAAGGAAAGAAATAAAAAGCATATGGCTTCCAAACTTTCCAAGGATATGAAGAAAATTGTCCCACCCAAGTTTTAGGGAAGCACCAGCGGAGATGAAGCTGAGGCATGGCTTGTCCAAATGGAAAAGTATTTAAAAATCCAAAATTACACTAAGACCACTAAAGCCACTTGGGGCACATATTAGTTAGTAGGAGAAGCCTCTAATTGGTGGATGAACAAAAATTTGGAACTCAATATCAACTCATGGAAGTTGACATGGAGAAATTTGTTGAGATTTTCCAAAAGTGATGGTTTCCCCAAATTTACTATGACCAAAAACTCACGGATTTCTAGAGTTTGAGACAAGGAAATATGTCGGTCAACGAGTATTGGGAGAAGTTTACTCGACTTTTGCGTTATGTTCCTATATATCATAAAGATGAAGGCTTCCACATTGAAAAATTATAATGGGACTTAACAATCAAATTAGAGGAGAATTGAATATGCATAGCCCAACAACTATGGATCTTTTATATGAGAAAGCAATTAAGCACAAGAAAAAGCTTAGGGCTACCTCCAATCGATAGGCAAATAGAGAACATAAGAAGGTTATGGAAATTTATAACAAGTCAATCCAAAGAAGGTGGAGGTTGTGAAAAAATGTACCTAAGCAAGGGGAAAAAGGTAACCACAATAGTGGAAAAGAGTTGATAAGGGAGTGGAAGAGGAATGGTTCCAATAGTGGGAATACCAACAATGCTGGTTGAAATGCTAGTAGATCTAGAGAAGCTGCGAAGAAGAAGGTACCAATTACAGTATGCTTTAGATGTGGGGGAGACCACTTTTCTAGAGACTGTCCCAATAAGCCTTTCAAAAAATCACTACCTACTCGGGGGGAAGTATTCCAACAAAGGATACATGCAACGGTGGCTAATTGCCAAGCAGATTATCAAGCGACTCCCATTGAAACTCTAGGTATTTTGTCTAGATTACCCATTTCAGTTCTTATTGATACTAGTAAAACTGAGAATTTAATTTCACCTAGAGTAGCTAAGAAATTATCTAGAAAGGTTGGACACATGGCATTGTCTTGGGATGTAGAGTATCCAAACTGGACAAGAGCAAAGGTGGAACAATGTTTGTTCGAGGTTAGGATAGAGCTACCGTGTTTCTCTACAAAAGTAAACCTATATGTCACACCTTTAGGATCATATGATGCTATCTTAGGTATGAATCAGTTATGGAGACATAGGGCTAAGGTAGATTTCCATGTGAAAATCATAGAGTGGCTAGATGATATTGGTAACCAAGTAAAGATCCAAGGGATACCTAGAGAGGTGAAGATTCGTCAAATCATGACAATGAAACTAGTGAGGGCTAAGAAGAAAGGGTGCAAAATATTTTCCATTAAGATTGAAGAAGTTGAAGAAGATCTTGTTAACTTATTCCCAGATCTTCCAGGAGATGGAAGTTAGTGAAATAAATGACACTAGAATGTCAGACATGGAAATGTATCCTATATTGAGAAAGTTTTTGGATGTGTTTCTAGATGAGTTACTTGGGTTGCCACCGAAGATGATATTTGATTTCTCCATAGACACAGTTCCAAGGTCTGCACCTATTTCCAAGGTGCCCTATAGAATGACAAAAACTGAGTTAATGGAGATTAAGGCACAGTTATATGAACTGTTGTCAAAAGGGTTGATAAAACCAAGTGTTTCACCTTGGGGAGCACCAATTATTTTTGTGAAAAAGAAGGATGGTACTTTGTGTTTATGCATCGACTATCGTATGCTTAACAAAGCCATGATGAAGAACAAGTATCTGTTGCCACACATTGATGATATTTTCAATTAGATGAGGGGAGCTTCCATATTCTCTAAGATAGATCTAAGATTTGGATATCACTAATTGAGAATTAGATATGAAGATATCTTTAAGACTGTGTTCAAAACAAGATATGGACACTATGAATTCACAGTTTTACCTTTTGGGCTAACAAATGCACCTCCCACATTTATGAATCTCATGAATAGTGTATTTAAGGATTGCCTAGATAAATTTGTCTTGGTTTTTCTAGATGACATGCTGATTTATTCTAAGGATGAGGAAGATCATTGTAGACATTTAGAGATAGTCCTACAATGGTTAAGAGAACACAAGTTGTACGATAAAATCTCTAAGTGTACTTTATTTCAAATGAGATTGCATTATTTAGGGCATGTGATCTCGACAAACGAAATCTCCATAGATCCAACTAAGATCAAGGCAGTACTAGAGTGACCAATACCCAAGAATGTGTCTGAGGTAAGAAGTTTCATGGGTCTAGTAGGGTACTATAGAAAGTTTGTTGCGAACTTCTCCAAGATTGTTTTTCCAATCACTTCTTTACAAAGGAAAGGAAATAAATTTGAGTGGACTGAGAAGTGTTAAGAAGCCTTTGACCTACTCAAAGAGAAGTTGACCACTACACCAATCTTGAAAGTACTAGATCCTGAGGGTAACTTTACTGCTATCACAGATGCATCCTGGGAAGGTTTAGGAGGTGTGTTAATGTAATGTGGGAAAGTAATTTCTTATGACTATAGAAAGCTGAAACCTTATGAGAAAAATTATGCACCACATGATTTGGAGTTACAAGCTATGGTTCATGCATTGCAAATGTGGAGGAACTACTTGTTGGGAAAAACCTTTGAGTTGAAAACTGATCATAATGGGTTAAAGTACCTTTTCACTCAACCTAATCTGAATTCTAGGTAGAGAAGATGGTTAGAGTTAATAGCTAACTAAGACTTTAATATTATTTATATAAAAGGGAAATAAAATTGGGTTGCCGACACGTTCAGTCGAAGATGTCATATTGCTTCAATAGTGATGATTCAAACTGACTTTAAGGGACAAGTGTTGCAAAAGTGCAAAGAGGATGAGTACCACTTGCAAGTCAAGTAGGAACTCACTAATAATCCGCAAGATTCTAGGTATGAGGGTTTTCATTTTGAACCTAATGGATTACTTAGATATAAAGGTAGGATGTATGTACCTGACATAGAGGAGTTAAGGAATCTAGTATGGAAGGAAGTACATGAAGCACTCTACTCTAGACACCCTGGAGTGACCAAAATGATGGTATATGTGAAGCCTCTATATTTTTGGAAAGGGATGAAAGGAGATGTTGCTAGTTTTGTGGCTAGGTGTCTTGAATGTCAAAGGGTGAAAACAAAGCATCATCATCTTGCAAGCTTGTTATATCCACATGACATGCCAGAGAGAAGTGGCAAGTCATAAGTATGAACTTTGTGCAAGGATTTCCTATGTTAAGAAATAAGCACAATGCCATTCTTATAGTAGTGGATAAGCTTACCAAAGTCAAACATTTTATACTCGAGAATCTAATTGATGGAGCACCTGTCATAGCAAGAAATGTTTTGCAAGAAGTTTTTAGGTTCCATGGAATTCCTGAGAATATTATCTTGGACAAGGATGCACGAGTGACTTATAGGTTTTGGAAAACCTTGTTTTGTGCACTAGGGACTCAGTTGAATATTAGCTTAGCATATCATCCATAAACGGATGGAAAAAATGAAAGGATGAATCAAGTATTGGAAGACCTAATAAGAATGTATTGAATGGATCAATAGTACAAGTGGGGAGACTACTTACCCTTAGTAAAATTTTCTTACAACAATTCTTATCATTCCACGATAAAGATGGCTCCTTTCAAAGCATTGTATGGTTGAAAGTATGAAAATCCTATAAGCTGGGATAGACTTGAGGATAAAGTGAGTCTTGGGCTAGAGATGTTGGCTGAAATGTAAGAGCAAGTTAAGATATTTAAACAAAGGTTGGCCGAAGGGAACAACCGATAGAAAAGCTATACCGATGCTAAGAGAGTTCCCAAATTTTTTTCCGTAGGTGACAAATTGTTGTTGAGAGTGAAACCTCACAAAAGCTCCATTAAATTTGGAAAGTCTTCCAAGTTAGCCTTGCATTATGTTGGACCTTTTGAGATTCTAGAGGAAGTAAATCCGATAGCCTATCAAATAGCATTGCCACCAGCTCTTGCCAGAATGAATAATGTTTTCCATGTGTCTTACCTAAAGAGGTATGTACAAGGTGATAATCAAATTATTGATTGGATTGCTTTACAGGTATAGGACCCTAGAGTGGTAACACTCGAGCACGTCAAGGTGCTTGGAATGCATAAGCTTCGCTTGTGTAACAGGGAGGTTCTATAGTGCAAAGTCCAGTGGGACCAGTATGCAGAAGACTCAGCCACTTGGAAGGATTATACTCAGATTCAACAAAAATTTCCTCATGTTTTAGATTCTTATGAGAATTCTTGAAAAAATATGTTAATTGTTTGTTTTGTTTTATGTTGCTACATAAAATCATCGGGCACGATGATTCACAAGGGGGGGAGTATGTTACACCCCAATTGTTTAATTACTATTTACTATTACTATGTAGGGTAAATGTGCATGTAATGCGAATTCAGTGGATGAATAAATTATACTTGCACTTTGTTATCATTGCTTTATGAATGAATGTTATCTCATTTAATATCATATGAAGGAATGCATTTATGTGATTGGATGAATGTTGAATTGATATTCTAACTTTGGATATGTATTATGTATGCTGCATATTTTGTGAACAACTGATTGCCATGTGCATGTGTGAGTGGTTGTAGGTATATGTTCAATTCCTCCAGGTGGAGGGGAAGTATCACTCACAAGAAGGTCTTGGTTGGGTAACCGGTAACGTAACCTATGTGATCTTATACACACCACAGTAGGATAATTGAGTCGGGTTATTAAGTGGGATCTTGGTAAGTCATCCTTAGTTGATGTGTTTGCATTAGTAAGAGTCTTGTTTACTTTTGAGTGCATTAATGGGTGATGATAGATATTTGAGCTTGTGAGTTCTTTCCTTGTTACTATGCTTGTATTGATATGTGGGACATACGAGTAATATGTATATGTATACGCATGCATTTCAATGATAGACCATATGCAAGAAGGAACATGCACATGAGGGTACATAGGTAGATGTATCTATGCACACTCATGCATGAGTTGCTTATGCGCATGGAACTATCAAATGGTTCTAATGACGTGTATATGTATATGTATAGATATATCACTCATAGGCTCTTATCAATATCATAGTAATTGAGTATGATTTTGGGTGTAAGAATCAAATGTGTATATATATATATAAAGTATATACACATCCATATGTATAGATGTATCAGTATACATGTATGGTGGCAAATGAACATGCCCATATAAATGTATCGTTACATGTATACATACTGTAGACATCCAAATTTGGACACTTAATTTATCCAAATTTATCACTTTTCGTCTAAACATCCTCTTATCCGAGCAATTAAGGGCTATTACTATTATTAACAATACTTTACTTGCTAACTCCTTTGCAGTTTTAAATTAATACTAAATACCTTATTCCCTCCTTAATCCTCTTTTCATCAAATAAATAAATATTACATTTATTTAATTCCCCTCATGTCATTTTCATCTAATCCTAATCCATTTCCTATCTTTCATTATGGGATGTGCACATGCCTCAATCCTTTGATTAGGATGTGTAACACATCCTCCAACTTTTGCAAGTTGGATTTTAATCCTAATTAGCCCCTAATTATCCTCTACTACCGATTAATTAAGCCACCATTCTCCAAGGAATTTTTAATTTTTATTCTTCCGATCCCTCTCTTTTATGTGAACCTTTTAATTCTTAATATTCCATCCCTGCAACCGCAAACCTTTGGACTTGCACAATTTCCACATGTGACCAACCTTTTACATGTGACCAAGTCCCACCTTTGGGTATCTTCCCCTTTAATAGGAATGTGAATTTTTAATTCACATTTATTTTCCAACCACCTTTCCTTTTCCCATGTAGATTTTTGAGGAATTCCAAAATTCCTCAAATGTCCCTTTCACTCCCACTTGGGGACAAGAAATCCCTTTTTGTGGAAATCTCTCACTCCCCAAGGTGCATGTCCTTTTTCCACCTCATGTACCTTCTTGACAACCCATCTCCATCTCATATCCCCTTGGCCACTTCACCCTCCACATGTCAATATGTGAGGGTTTGTGGGTCTCAACCCACCTTAGCCCTTCATCTTGGCCTTGTTGGAGCAATCTTGACCGTTGAATTCTCTAGAGAATTCAAATTCTTCTATAAATACCCCCTCCTTAAGGGCATTTTCAACACTTAGTCATTTGATAACTACATGCTGCCAATTTGCATCCTCAATCCTTTGCCATCATCTAGCTATCCATTCTAATCACTTTGCACATTCAATCTTGCATTTAGTCACTCAATCCATCATCTAAGGAGCACACAAATCATTCCAAGCAAGGGCCAATCAAGGAGAAATCAACAAGAAGGAAGGTGAAATCGTTTGTGTCTTATTTTGTCCATTTTCCTTATTGTTTACCACTCTTTTGGCTAATCTTGAGGTGTCCTTGGTATTTTGTCATTCCCGTTTCTTAGATATTTCACACATTTAGAATAGGATAAATTCCAAGGTATACACATACATATACATGTACATAGATGCATATAAATATATATATATATATATATGTATACACAATCAATATATTAATATAACAAAGTGATTGCTATCTTGATGTATTCATTTGTATATTGATTATATATACATACTTTATTGACATATGATAAATATGGATATATATACTAACATATATATACATATACATATATATATATATATATGTGTGTGTGTGTGTGTGTGTGTGTGTGTGTGTGTGTGTGTGTGTGTGTGTGTGTACCAATATATATATGTGTATGTACATATATGTTAAGTATATATATATGTGTATGTACATATATGTTAAGTATATATATATTTAAAATGCTATATCTACCTTTGAAGTCGATTATCATAAACAACTTAGAGGCCGATTTTCTAAACTAAATCAAGGCCAAAGTATGATATAGTTATAACTCTATTCTTTAGCCACATATTACTCTTACTGCTTGCCTATGAAGAGTTTGTAATCTGCAAAATAATGAGCAACCATAAAGTAGATGTAAGATGATAAAATAAGTTGACGCCTTTTGTGGAAAGCCCGTGGACTTAGTATACTCTAAATTCCATGTCATTAAGCATAGATCAACATTTGTTAAAGGCATGTAAGGTAATGCATAAAAAGTTGATGACTTTGTCAAACTGATTTATTATGTGAATCGACTCATACCAAGACTTAGTCGATGCAAGCTTAGTGTCGCATATTTAATATTGACTATTTCAGATATGGTGGAAACTGCGCCAACTCTGTAAGTGAATATTGATGCTTTGGCACCACCTTTGATTCTTATTACCTGTAGAAGTCCATTATGAATGCAAACCAAATTTAATCATGTGTTGATTTGAATTAGTCTCTTATTGTTGTCAATCAACAAAGTCGATTTGTAGCTTGTTTTAGTTGAGTATATGCTTACATGTTCACCACCTCTTAGTTGTGATATATGTGTTGTTGCGCATGCTTATTGCTATAAGAACTTATGCCTGAATTGTAGGCTAAGTAATCTCCAAATTGCTATATAAATAGTGGAGCTAGTTCACTTGTTTGGGAACACATTCTTTGAGTAATTTTCTGCATTCTACTTACATTCTTATCTGCATTATTTTTTTTTAATACAATGAGTGAGAGGTTTGAGCATTAGAGAGAGTTTATTATTATTTTGAGAGAAGTATTTGCCAACTTGTGAGTTAGTAGTTACTGTGAGATTGTATGAGGGATCAATACCAAGTTAGATGTTGTTTTGGAAGTGTTTTGTTTGTAGCAAGTCAATTGGAAAGCTTATCATAGGCATGAGGATAATCTTCCTTTATTTGTATTAGTTTTGAAGGATTTAATTCTTGTTTGTTTTGAAGTCTTTATGATTACTTGCATTTAGGAAAAAGTAATGTTTATTTTAAAAGAAAAGTAGAAGGTGTTTACTCTATTTGTGAAATGCTTGTAGTTACTCCATGATAGGAGAGATTGTTTGTCATAGGTATTAGGGTGATCCCACAATACTAGTTTACAATTTTTGGCCAAATTGGACATTGAACTAATTTTTTCTAATTAAATCTTCACTTTCAGACACCTATAGCGGCTAAACCATGAGGAATTTTAAGATGATGCAAACTAGTGATTTGTGACATTTTGTCTGTAGATTCTAAATATATTTTTTTCAAAAAATTTGGAATAAGATTTCACTTCTTTTTCCATCTCCTTCGAAAACTATTTTTTTTCAGTAAACATCATTTTTAAGGAGTGACGCTCGCCGTATAACACATAATTTTTTTTCCATGAAGGATAAAATTCCAATTTTTCGAATTTAGATTTGTAACTATGATATCTAGTGCTTCTAATTGGCTTCATAGTGTTTTATTGAATATTTTTTCCTTAATCAAGTTTTGAAGTCAAACTAATTACAATTTAGACATAGGCAGACGTATAACACAACTTTTTTTGTATGTATCAAAATTAATTTTTTTTTTGTTGGATCAAGGACTTCAATAGCTGGTGCAATCATATTTTTGATTTTTTTTGATAATCTTCTATTTTTCCACATGTGTAGAACAAAGAGCTTGATTTTCGGTGAAAAACCTATATTCACAAGAAATAAAAAATAAATATAATAATCAAATTAAATTTAATTAAAATTATACTTATTTGGAAGCTTGTAATAAGGACTACATAGTTACAAAAAATAAATTTTAAATGAATTCATTTGATCCCCCAAAAGGTAAATCAAAAGTGGTTTTTTATCAGCATTTTGATAGGTGTAAAGGAGACTCCATTATAGGTATGGTTTAAAACTAGTAGGGTTCTATCCAAGGGGGCTTGGTCTAAGGTGGTTTGATCAAACCATATTCAATTGGAATCCTTTAAATGGAACTTTTCAAGGCTTAAATCATTCTATTTTCTAAAAATATGTGATTTCAACAAAAAATAGGATCTCCCAAAAAGTGTAAACCACTATTATGACAACACCCATTATTATACTAGATATGATTAAACATGGGTAGCTAAAGGGATAATCATAGCTAGATATTTGATTATGCTAGAAGGCTAGTAGGTTACTCCTAGGATTTTTTTCCAATGAAGGGAGGGTACTAGTACTTTGCTTAATGAGTAGTGTTACCTTAAATTTGTGTTAAAGAGATAGGTTATCCTGGGGATTAAGCTTACCCGTGGAGAGGGATTACCTAAGCATAGATATAATGGCCTTAAGTGAAAATGAGATTGCTATAGTGTAAGTGAATGGTAGACCTTCACTCAAATTACTGAGTGAGAACACTTCAGCCAAAGTAGTGTGATTGGTTGGGGCTCCCCTATTAGTTAACCGTGGCCATTTAAATGCATGAGGGTTACCTAGTGTAGGGTTGTAAATCCTAGTCATGTAGGGCACAACACTAAGCTTAGAGTGGTATGTCGTACGGGGTTACCCAACCAATACCTTTGTCAAAGGGTAGGGTCATCTATCATTGATAGATGTGTAGGGGACATCATATGATTCCACAGTTGGTGGAAAAGTGCTTGAGCGATGCTTCTCCTCCTCAGCAGGAAACATAAGATCAAGGTTTTCAAAGGAAGATTCCTGGATCATCTATATCTTATTCTATGAAGCTCAGAGGAGTTGTGTATGTAATTGTTTACAATCTTGGAATATTTTACTTTGTGAGTTACTGTATTGAAATAGAAATCCTTATTGTATTTTTTCATAAATGAATAAAATTATATGTTTATGAAAAGAAGCATGCACTTAATCTTATGGGGAATTATTTATGTGTATATAAATTCCATTTCTAATATTTTCCATAAGATAGTTGAGAACATAATGTAGTCTAACATGGATAAATATTCAGGTAGAAACCTTTCTTGTGAATATGGTGAGGACATGAACCAATCTTGGTAGTAGTCATGAAGTTGGGCAAGGACCCATAGGAATTGAAGCTAGACTTGACCAAATCTTGGCAAGGTTGGACAACCTTGAACAAGAAAGGGTAAAAGCTAGGGTTGAGAAAGGGGTTCCAGTTAATGAGAATGAGGGAAAGAACTCTTCTCATGGACATAATGAAACTCATGATCACGAAAGGGAAAAATGACCAACACCATCTAAGGAAAGAAATAAGAAGCGTATGGATTCCAAACTTTCCAAGGATATGAAGAAAAATGTCCCACCCAAGTTTGAGGGAAGCACTAGCGGAGATGAAGCTGAGGCATGGCTTGTCCAAATGAAAAAGTATTTAAAAATCCAGAATTACACTGAGACCACTAAAGTCGCTTGGGGTGTATATCAGTTAGCAGGAGAAGCCTCTAATTGGTGGATGAACAAAAAATTGGAACTCAATATCAACTCATGGAAGCTAACATAGGGGAATTTGTTGAGATTTTCTACAAGTGATGGTTTCCCCATGTTTACTATGACCAAAAAATCACAGATTTCTAGAGTTTGAGACAAGGAAATATGTCGGTCAACGAGTATTGGGAGAATTTTACCCAACTTTTGCGTTATATTCCTATATATCATAAAGATGAATGCTTCTACATAAGAAAAATTATAATGGGAATTAACAATCAAATCGGAGGAGAAGTGGATATGGACGGTACAAAAACTATGGATCTTGTATATGAGAAAGCAATTAAGCAGGAGCAAAAGCTTAGGGCTACCTCCAATCAACAGGAAAATAGAGAACATAAGAAGGTTACGGAAATTTATGACAAGCCAACTCCAAAGAAGGTGGAGGTTGTGCAAAATGTGCCTAAGTAAGGGGAAAAAGGTAACAACAATAGTGGAAAAGAGTCAAGAAGGGAGTGGAAGAGGAATGGTTCCAATAGTGGGAATACCAACAATGTTGGTGGAAACGCTAGTAGATTTGGAGAAACCATGAAGAAGAAGGTACCATTTATGGGATGCTTTACATGTGGGGGAGACCACTCTACTAAAGATTGTCCCAATAAGCCTTTCAAAAACTCACTACCTACTCAATGGGAAATGCTCCAACAAAGTATACATGTAGTGGTGGATGATCACCAAGTAGAGTATCAAGCGACTCCCATTGAAACTACGAGAATTTTGTTTGGTTTACCTATTTTAGTTCTTATTGATACTGGTGCAATTAAGAATCTCATTTCACCTAGAGTAGCTAAGAAATTATCTAGAAAGGCCAAACACATGGCAACATCTTGGGATGTAGAGTATGCAAACAAGACAAGAGAAAAGGTGGAAAAATGTTTGTTCGAGGCTAGGATAGAGCTACCTTGTTTCTCTATAGAAGTAAACCTATATGTCGCACCTTTAGGATCCTATGATGTTATCTTAGGTATGAGTTGGTTGTGGAGACATAAGACTAAGGTAGATTTCCATGTGAAAACTGTAGAGTGTCTAGATGATCTTGGTAACCAAGTGAAGTTCCATGGGATACCTAGAGAGGTGAAGATTCTTCAAATCACAACAATGCTAATGAGGGCTAAGAAGAAAGGTTGCAAACTATTTTCATTAAGATTGAATAATTTGAAGAAGATCTTGATAACTTGGATTCCCAGAGCTTCCAAGAGATGGAAGATAGTGAAATAGATGACACTAGAATGTTAGACATGGAAAGGTATCCTATATTGAGAAAGTTTTTGGATGTGTTTCTAAATGAGTTACCAGGGTTTCCACCGAAAAGGATATTTAATTTCTCCATAGACATAGTTCTAGGGTCTAAACCTATTTCCAAGGTGCCCTATAGAATGAAAACAACTGAGCTAATGGAGCTTAAGGCATAGTTAGATGAACTGTTGTCAAAAGGGTTGATAAAACCAATGTTTCACCTTGGGGAGCGCCAATCATTTTTTTGAAAAAGAAGGATGGTACTTTGCATTTATGCATTAACTATTTTATGCTAAAAAAAGCCCCAGTGAAGAACAAGTGTTTGTTGCCACACATTGATGGATCTTTTTGTTCAAATGAGGGGAGCTGTTGTATTCTCTAAGATAGATATGAGATATGGATATCGCCAGTTGATAATTAGAGATGAATATATCTTTAAGAGTACGTTCTGTACCAGATATGGACACTATGAATTCATAGTTTTACCTTTTGGGTTAACAAATGTACCTTCCATATTTATGAATATTATGAATAGTGTATTTAGGGATTGCCTAGATAAATTTGCTTTAGTTTTTCTAGAGGGCATCTCGATTTATTCTAAGGATGAGGAAGATCATTGTAGATATTTAGAGATAGTCCTACAACGGTTAAGAGAACATAAGTTGTACGGTAAACTATCTAAGTGTACTTTCTTTCAAAGGAGAGTGCATTATTTAGGGCATGTGATCTCAATGGATGAAATCTCCATAGATCCAGCTAAGATCAAGGCAATACTAGAGTGACTAGTACCCAAGAATGTGTCTGAGGTAAGAAGTTTATGGGTCTAGCAGGGTACTATAGAAAGTTTGTTGCAAACTTCTCCAAGATTGCTTTTCCAATCACTTCTTTAAAGAGGAAACACAACAGCACAACGGGCAATTAGCGCCAACTTTTGCGCCAGATTTTAGTGTATTTTTAGCCATGAATTGAACAATTTGGCTGGCATTAAATTCAGCGTAAACGGGCATGGCCAGTTTGGTGCCAGATTTTGTGCTGACATTAGCGCCAGAATTAGTGCTGGAAGTAACGCCAAAGTTAGCGCCAGGAAATCATGACACCTTCGTTAGCGCCCTGAAGTAGCGACATAAATGTCGCCGAAATTGGTGCCCAAGTTGGCTTCTGGTTTTGCTTCCATGTCTACTTCCATTTTTGCTTCTAGTTTTGCTTCCAATTTTGCTTCCAGTTTTGCCTCCAAGTTTGCTTCCAATTTTGCTTCTAGTTTTGCTTCCGATTTTCCTTCCAATTTTGCTTCCAGTTTTGCTTCCGGTTTTCCTTCCACTTTTTCTTTAGTTTTGCTTCTGGTTTTGCTTCCACTTTTGCTTATGGTTTTTCTTCTAGTTTTGCTTCTAGTTTTGCCTCTAGTTTTGCTTCCAAGTTTGTTTGCTTCTGGCTTCTAGTTTTGCTTCTAGTTTTGCTTGCTTCCTATTCGGTTTTGCCTTTGCTTCTAGTTTTGCTTCCAGTTTTGCTTCCAATTTTGCTTTTAGTTTTGCTTCCAGTTTTGCTTTTGGTTTTTCTTCCAGTTTTGCTTTCAGTTTTGCTTCCATTTTTTCTTCCAAATTTTATTCCAAGATTGCTTCTAGTTTGGCTTCCATTGTTGCTTCCTTTTTTGCTTCTAAAAATGCTTCTTGTTTTGCTTCCATTTATTAATTTAATATATTTTATTTTAATTTAATTAGTTAAATGTATCATGCCTCTTAAATAACTCATATGATTATAGAGTAAGTAATTTAATTATTTAACTCATATGTTTAAATAACAATATAATTATTGTAACATGACCATCATCTATAATTAAAACAAGTGAGTTAAATATCTATAATTTAATTCAATTTGACAACATCCATCCTGAGTAGTAAATTAAAATCTTCATACTTAATAAATATCCATCCAAAAATCATCAACCACTTTTAATATATATAAATTGAAAATTCAATATTGATAAGATCATCATCATTAATAACTAAAACAAGTGAAAGTCAAATATTCCAATACATCAAAAATATGTCAAAATGATACATGCAGTCCAACAGTTGACATAAGTGAAAATGATACATTTACAAATGATATAAATAAAATTGATAAATTATGTAACTCAAATTGATACAATTCAAGATGATACATGTCCAAATGATATAGTCAAAATGATAGATGTCAATATGATACAACTCAAAAATATAGTACAGTAGGCCATGAAAATGATACATATGATAGTAATCATGAAAAGAGTCATCATAACGATATATCAGCAATGATCCATGATGTAGTCTATATGATCATGAATGTCACTGGTTACTATCACCAACTATCTCATCATCATCATCACCATCATCATCATCATCATCATCATCATCATCATCATCATCATCATCATCATCATCATCATCATCATCATCATCATCATCATCATCATCATCGTCATCGTCATCATCATCGTCATCGTCATCATCATTGTCATCAACCTCGGTGTCTTTCGTATCTGCATCATCATCATCCTTTGCCATGTGATCTGTACTGGAAGAACCAATATTTTGTGGATCTATATCATGTTGAGGATCATCTTGATCTTCTGGAAGACATGTGTTCTACAAAAAAAACATTTAAAATGAAAAGTTATTATTTATTTCATGCAATAATTTATTTTTCTGTTATATATCTAATATTAAGACATATGAGACAAAACCATAATCATATTACATCATATCAAAGTGCACATACCATAATAAATTTCAAAAAAGTTATAGCTAATATTGGTGAGTTAGGACAAACTTCACTTTAAAAAACAAAGCCAATTAGGCTGGCAGACTTGTGGATCATGCTAGCATTTGGTGAAAGAGGAAGAAAGATGACTGGAACTCTGGAGGGCCACCATAATGGATTTTAGTATTCAACCATGAGAGTAGAAGAGAGAGCTGATATCATGTATCAAAACATTAAGCATGCATTCTTCCAGCCATCGGAGAAGGAGATGATTACTTTGCTTCATTTTCATTTGCATAACCATATCATGACATGGGAACCAAGAAGACCAAGGATGTTTAGTTTTATGTGGAGGTAATGGATGTGGTCCAAAATTTAGGAGGCGAAAGAAGGTCAATGTATGATCCTGATGAAATTAAGGAAGAACAACAAGAGAGGGACATGAAAAATAAAATCAATACAGAGTTTCAAGGATTTTTCAAGCGAGTAAGAGAGCTATGGGAGCAGCCTCATCTAAAATATTTTGAACTGCAGTTTGATATACCATTTAGAGAGCTTGGTTTTCATGGATGGATTTACTTTCAAATCCTCTGCTTTTATTGTTCCTACGATAAACTATTTGGTAGAGTTGGTGGAATTACCTTTCTTAGTAATCACTATTAGTGAGATTGAGATTGTTAACCTTGAGAGAGTAGGACTTGGGCAAAAGGCATTTGATATGGCTATTTTTTTCAAAGAGTTCAAGTGGGATGTACTCCGCATTGACGCCATTCCTCAATCTTCACTTGATGGCATCAAGGAATGGCTGAACTCCATGGATATAAAGTATTATGAAAGCATAATGAACTTGAATTGGCGGCCAATTTTGAAGACTATTATTGATGATCTAGATAAATTTATTGATCGTGGTTGGGAATTTTTGAATATGGAAGCTAGTGATTTTGATTCTAATAATTTAGAAGAGTCAGATCAAGGATATGAACCCTCTGATGTAGAAGAGGAATCAAAATAAGATTTCATGTAGCCACCATCAAGAGTGTTACAAGCCAACAAGATGGAGGGAATTCTTATATAAGGATAATTTTCAATGTTGCAAGTACCAGATTTAATGCCAGCTACAATGGCAACATTGAAATTCCCTAGCAATATTTATGTTAAGGAAATTTCCTTTAGATGCAAGGATTCAAAGCACATCAACCATGTGGTACAAATGATTAAATCCTAGAGATGATCTGTAGCAATGAAAGAGTTTGAAAAGGAAGAGAGAGATACATTGGTGACTCAGGAGAAACTTCATCTTTCAAAAACAAAGCCAAGTAGGTGGCAGATATGTGGATCAGGCCAGCATTTGGTGGAAGAGGATGAAAGATGACTAGAACTCTGGAGGCCCACCATAATGGATTTCGGTATTCAACCATGAGAGTAGAAGAGAGAGCTGATATCATGTATCAAAACATTAAGCATGCATTCTTCTAGCCAACAGAGGAGATGATTACTTTGCTTCATTTTCATTTGCATAACCATATCATGGCGTGGGAACCAAGAAGACCAAGGATGTCCAGTTTTATGTGGAGGTAATGGATGTGGTCCAAAATTTAGGAGGGGAGATCCTGATGTCTGCCAAGAGGCATAAAGTCAGATGAATTAAGTTCACCTACATGTCTGCCAAAGTTTACTTCCAATTTTTATTACTATTTTTCTTGATTGTCAGAGAAGAAACTTCAACTTTAAAAAAAAAAGCCAATTAGGCTGGGAGATGTGTGGATCAGGCCAACATTTGGTGGAAGAGGATGAAAGATGACTAGAACTCTGGAGGCCCACCATAATGGATTTCGGTATTCAACCATGAGAGTAGAAGAGAGAGATGATATCATGTATCAAAACATTAAGCATGCATTCTTCCAGCCAACAGAGAAGGAGATGATTACTTTGCTTCATTTTCATTTGCATAACCATATCATGGCATGGGAACCAAGAAGACCAAGGATGCCCAGTTTTATGTGGAGGTAATGGATGTGGTCCAAAATTTAGGAGGGGAGATCCCGATGTTTTCCAAGAGGCATAAAGTTAGATGAATTAAGTTCACCTACATGTCTGCCAAAGTTTAATTCCAATTTTTATGACTTTTTTTCTTGACTGTCAGAGTTTACTTACAAATTTGAAATTTCTTTCTGGTCATTTTGATGAGGATATATTCAACCAATGTGTAAGTACCTTTTGTTTGTATCACAAGCATCTGTGTATTGCAAGAATTCTGATGATCTATGGTCTATAGCTATGCCGTCTCACTTATTGGATCTTCTATTTCAATGTTTTCTATGGCCTTCTCTGTTTGAGGTAGCACCTAACAATCCTACCTCCTTTCCTTAGTTGAGAAGTGGATTTGAATTTGGAAATACTACACTTTAAAACTAGCTATGGTTTAAGGAGAGTTATTCTAGCTTTGTTCTTGACACCCTTAATCTTCAACAAGGACTTAGATGCATGGACTGAAATGCAAGATTTCAAACTTAGATTTGAATGTGCATAATTTGATTGATTATGGTTTTCACAGGTAGTTGTCTTTACATGACTATTCTGGATTGTCAATACGTGTAATAGTGACTGCATCCTTATCAAGTTTGGCTACCCTTATTTAGAATTCCTTGGCCTTTGGAATCAATACAAAGTTGTGCATTGTTATTCCATATTTGTAACATGTAGGAAATTTAAGGGGTACAACATATAGAAATTCAGTACTGTCATCCAAGGAAAAATTACAGACGGTGTATCAAGAACAACAAAAAATTCTTTTATTAGGGTTAATGCTTTCTTCCCCCATGTTGCTGATATTTTCCCCAAAACATGTTTTTTTTATTATTTCAACGCATCTCATAATTCAATGTATTGATTAACATTTGTTACACATTTCAGCTATTTATGCAAATGATGCATATATGTTAACTCGATCAGTGTTGTTACTTCAGTAGTTTAACTTCTATGACAACCAGCCATTAGACCATTGTGTGCGGGAGCACGTTTGTGTTTTTAGTTAGCTTTTTTAGATAGCTCTACTCGGTGTTGAGGACATTCCATTTATCTTTTGAATGTTATGAAGTCAAAGTTTCAAGGATTTATCAAGCGAGTGAGAGAGCTATGGGAGCAACCTCATCTAAAATATTTTGAACTAGAGTTTGATATACCATTTAGAGAGCTTGGTTTTCATGGAGTTCCTTTCAAAGCCTCTACTTTTATTGTTCCTATGGTAAACTATTTGGTAGAGCTGGTGGAATTACCTTTCTTAGTAATCGCTATTAGTGAGATTGATAATTGTTGACCTTGAGAGAGTATGACTTGGGAAAAAGGAATTTGATATGGCTACTGTTTTCAAAGACTTCAAGCAGGATGTACTCCGCATGTACGCCATTCCTCAATCTTCGCTTGATGGTATCAAGGAATGGCTGAACTCCATGGATATAAAGTATTATGAAAGAAGAATGAACTTGAACTAGTGGCCAATTTTGAAGACTATTACTGATGATCCAGATAAATTTATTGAAGATGGTGGTTAGGAATTCTTGAATATGGAAGCTAGTGATTTTGATTCTGATAATTCAAAAGAGTCAGATCAAGGATACAAACCCTCTGATGTAGAAGAGGAATTAGAATCAGATGAGGAAGGTTCAAAAGATGAATCTCTTGTGGAGTTAGAGGAGGATGAAGAAGAAGAAAAAGATTCTAAAGAGGAGGAAGGTAAAACATGCGATGAATTAGAAGCTGAAGCCAAAAATGCAGATAAGGAAAAAGGAGACGAGTCTGACAGTGAAGAGGAAAGGCGACAACGAAAGGTAAAAGCTATAAGGAAGTCTCAGGCATCTGATATTAGAGATTCAAGAGGAATTCCTGCCAAGAGGCATAAATTCAGATGAATTGAGTTCATCTACATTCTTCTACTATTTATTCAGGCACATAAACGGTCATCTTGTAATCATAAGATTTGAGCTCTATTTACTCATCCTACACATCAATAAAGAACTAAACACAAGAGATGCAAATTGACATATTAACACAACAATATCCAACTAAGTTATTGAAACTCAACTATTGATACCTCGTTCTCCATCTAGATTACAAAATCGTTCCACTTTTTGTTTTGTAACATATTCTTTTCAAATTGCTTTGGATGTCGGCCATATTTCTCCTCCTGTGAAAACATGGCACATGGACTAGTTAAACTAATTAATATGCAATCATTTACTTTTTCCAAGGAAAAAAAAATCATTTAACATATTAAATATACTTACAAATGTACAGATCAAGGCCTGTAAACCTTTCTGGCCATTGTGATGCGTGGCACAAAGTTTCTCAAGCCTAGCCTTGGAGGCCTTGTCCTGAAACATATACTAATTCAATTTAACTATGCATAAATAAAATTTAAATATCGTTTAATAAATTTGATATAATCTTATGAGAAAATTCAAATATCTGCGTACTCTCCTCACTGGACTTCCTCCATGCATCAAAATTCTCATATGATTTTACAAGATCTTTCCATACTTTCACACTTACATCAATTGGCCTTCTTTTTGCCTTAGCTCAGGAGGGATTTTTTTAATCTTCTTTGTTTAGTTGCACCAACATCTCTTGCAGTTTTGAGACATTTGTAGCTTTATCCTCTTTGTTTGGTTGCACCGAAATCTCTTACAGTTTTGAGACATTTGTAGCTTTATCTTCTTTATAGACCAACCTATGCCAAAATTAGTCTCCATGTCATGGATAACTGCTTTTTTCCGTTGCATGGTTATCTGTGAGAATGACAAATGTAGATGGTATTTAAACCATTGAAGGCATGATTCCTTCAACCTATTCACAAACGTTTTCCCAACGTCTGTTATTCAGACTTCCCCTGAAACCACCTTATATTCTATCTTCGTATTGTAGCTACCAATGCAAGATTGATAACATGGCGTGGTGGAAGAAGTCCATGTCCCAGGAGTGGCTAGGACATTGGAAGTGTCTACTCCCTGTTCCACATTCTTAGAGTTTACTGTCACTGATTTCCTCCTGGATCTTTTGTTCAATCCAGAGCTGGTTGGGGAATCAATTGATTTCCTTTGACACAATTGATTTTTTTGCAATGTTTGAGGGGCTTTACTAGATTGTTTTTCTATGTATCTGGAAAGCGTTGTCTAGTCCACATTAACTAATTTGTTCACTGCCTCTACCCCCAATATGGAAGCCAATTCCTCTTTATCTTTGTCAGTCTTATGTCCCTATATATATTTTAATTATATTTCTTCTTTTAAACTTAGAAATAAAAAACTAAAAACTACAATTCCTCTTTATCTTTGTCAGTATCATGTCTTTCTCTCTGTCTCTCTATATATATATATATATTTTAAATTATATTTCTTCTTTGAAATTTTGAAATAAAAAACTAAAAAGTAAAATTCAAAGAAACAATGGAAACATTAACAAATCTATAAATTGACAATGAATTACCTCATTGTGGCCAGAGTCTGCTGACAATGCTTGCTTCCTTCTATTTCTTGACATTTTGAGGTGACCTAGGGAAAATTATTTTCATCCAGTCTTTGGAGGCAAACGAAGTACACACTGTCAGGTATGAAAGTTTTCGTCCAATTTGTGGTATGAAAGTTTTGTTTTGTGGGAAAATATGTTCACTGGGTTTGCTTAGTGTTGATAACCTAGGGAAAATATGTTCGCTTGGTTTGCTTAGTGTTGATAACCTTATCCTGAAAGCTCTTTCATAATGCAATCTTGCATGAATTTGTCATGGCATCGGTGACTATGGCGTGACTAGGAAAAACCAAGTGGTTTCTGTGTTTATTTTCAGCAGTTGCTCAACAATGATCGACCCAATTCCCAGATTTTCCAAGCAGTTCACTATATCCTTGATACCCAGGTTAGGGAAAGAATACAGAGGCATCCTGGCTTTGTTCTATAATATTTTGAGCCAAACCTCAAATGGGCAGGGTAAAATTTTTTGTTGGTTTCTCAAAGGTTTTACAATTTATAATGATGGGACAATTTAGAGGTTGGTTGGATAGGTTAGGCCACGAACTAGTAAACAATCATGAATTCAAATGCAATACAAAGAGCAGTAAATAATCACAAATTCAACCAAGAAAAATAAATTGTAACCTCACCTATGGTGTCGCAAACTAAATCGAATTTCTCATCAGTTGCTGGTAGCGCCTTGCCTCTTCCTTCGCACGAAGTTTTTCCTTTTTTGTCGTCTGATTTCTTCCTTTGCGTGTCATTTTTCCCTTTTTTGTCGTTTGATTTCTTCCTTCATGGGGGAATTTTTTTAAATTTTAAATTTTGATTCAGTAGTCGATGCTTTAGTCGGTGTTAGTTAATGCCAACTTTTGCGCCGACTTTTGGCCATTAATGTAATTTGTTTGGTGCGCCTAAGGTGGCACCAAGTGCGCCTAATTCAATGCCTATCATTGGTGTATAGTGACTATTTTCATTGTTGTGTATCATAGGATCTAGAGTGTTGTGACTCCCACAAGTCTTCTACCATTGTTGTGCGGTAGTGTGATGACCACCATTGTCCTACGACTCCTTCATTGGCTCGGTAAGGTAGAGCGGTTTTACCATGGTCCCGCAAGTTGCTTCTTCCTTCTCAGCGGTAGTGCGGTGAAAGCTTCTGTGGCAACATTTTTATTCACAGATGAGGCCATGGAGAGAGGACGTGGACGACGTAGAATTACTAATTCGGTAAGAGGAAAGTGGGTGGAAATAGACGAGACAACGAAATCTATAGATACAATAGAGGTAAGAAGAGAAAACAACCTCGACCAAAGGAGGAAGGTATTTATGAATTCACAAATGCTACAACATAGAGGAGATATCAAATTATTCAAATATATGACTAAAGTGAGGTTTTGTGTTGGATAGCATACTCGTTGAAATGATATAATTGGTGTACTAAACATTATTTACTATGTTGTGTATTATAGGGGCGAGATGAGGCCATTGAAACAAATCGTGTCATATCAAATGAGGACACAACGGATGAAGCGAGACATTAGGTACTCAAATTTTGACTTAACTTAGGAAAAAATGATCTAATGGAATTTTGTGATATGTCCATCTTTTTTCACAGTATTATTGAAATTTATAATATATTATCCAATCTTGACATAAATTAATGCATGTTGTTGATTATTTTAGATGGAGATTGGAGAAAATGTAGAGCCTGAGAGTTCAACTTGCAAAAGAAGAAGATATATACATGGACATGGACCTAAAACTATTAAATCACGTAGACGACAGTGGGTGGAAGAGGATATGACAATGGATACTATAGAAACAACAAATGATTGCACTGAAGAAGAAGTAGGTTAGGACTATAGTACATGGGATGAATACTTTGAGAAAATTGTTGTTTGTGGATGTTCTGTATGTCGTGGAAAGAAACAATTCAAACGAGTGATTGTACAAAGACATTAGATATATGATGAGCTTCCAGTCGGTAGTATGCCTCCTACAATCGATTAAAACCAAAGAATAATAAATGAGTGTGGACTGATGTTTTATAAACTATGTTGTCAAAATTGTGTTTTATTTAAATTATTGTATAAAAAAGGTAGTCTATAAAATAATGTTCCATTATTCAATTGATGTATATATGTTCATACAATTTATATTTTTATTTTTTAAGCCATATTTTATTATATTTCTTTGAAATTGATACATTTATGATTTATCCAATTGTTTCCAAACATTAAATAATGCTTGGGTTTGTTGATAGGTAGAAGATTTTGATGAACCACATACTAATACCCAAGATCCAACAGGGTTATTAAGATTTGGACAGGATGATCCAAACCATCCTTTAAACCATACCGGGGCGAGAAGAGCAAGATTGAAGAGAACACTAACACCTGAGAAATTTGAAGAGCTGATGAGAGTCGCATACATTGATGACATGCCACCTAGCCTTAATGATGATGATCATGATAGTGAAAATTCAGTGCATGAAGAAGGATTGAATGAAATGCTTACAGGTTTCTTTGGGGATGAAAACAATTATGAGAATAATGATGATATGGTTGACATTAATGATGATAGTAGGGGTAATTACCACCAATGTAATGCTGATGATGACAACATCAAAGACTCCATCAAGCAAGCAACAAAGACACCTGTGTTCAAATCAGGTGCAAGTAGAACCTCAAAAATGGCATGCACATTAATATTATTAAAAATCAAGTCACTATTTGGTTGGTTAGACAAAGGATTCACTACCCTACTGAAGTGAGTTGAAATCTATT
The DNA here is from genome assembly GCA_007258455.2 of Sequoia sempervirens. Taxonomy (NCBI): domain Eukaryota; kingdom Viridiplantae; phylum Streptophyta; class Pinopsida; order Cupressales; family Cupressaceae; genus Sequoia; species Sequoia sempervirens. The sequence goes on along the minus strand of VDFB02334578.1, from coordinate 83,398 downwards.
TCTTACTTTGCATTGTCAATTGGTGTATATAATTCGTAAACATTCATCAACTCCATTTATATTTCTTTAAGGGGATTTTAAAACCTATATTGTATATAAACAATCCTAGTATAGATTGACATATCAAACATGTTCATCATAAGTCAAACATTCAATTGATTTAATCTCTGGAAATCTTACAGGGCACTAAAAACTAAAATATTCCTTGAAGAGAATGTGTTACCATCAACTTGTAGAGAGGCGCGTTTGTTGTTGGTTGAGTTGGGGATTGAATATAAGCAAATTAATTCATGTAAAAATGATTGCATTTTATACAGAGATGAATATCAAAATAAGGTAGAATGTCCTGTATGCAAAGAGAAGAGATATCGTACAGATGTACAAGGTCCTACAGTTCCAAAGAAGGTTTTACATCACATTCCAATTATACTTAGACTTCAACGAATGTTACATTTCAATTCACTAGCACAATTGATGGACTGGCATGGAAAAAATAGGAGTAAAGATGGATTCATGTGAATTCCAGCCAACTCCAAAGCAATGAAACACATAGAGGAAAAATGGCTAACAAAATTCAAAGATGAACCTCGTAGTATCAGGTTTGGTCTTGCAATTGATGGAGTGTGCCCATTCTCTTTCTCGAGCTCAAATTATAGTGTTTGGCCAGTCAGATTGATAGTATACAATATTCCCCCATGGATGAGTGTTAGAAAGGAGCACCTTATGCTGACTCTCATTATTCCTGGAAAACATCAAGTTAAAAATATGGATGTTTATCTTGCACCTTTTATTGATGAGATGCAACTGCTATAGAAAGGCATAAGAATGTATGACATATCACATCCTCCATCAAATAGGTCCTTCATGTTGTATGGTGTGCTATGTTGGACTATTCATGATTTCCCAGGACTTGGTGTTTGTTCTGGTAAGATAAAATATTTACGTATTTACACTCATAATTTATTTTCATCGCAACTTTCATACTTAGTTTGATACTATTTTTTTTATGTTATTAAAATTACTTATTGAATTGTAGGGCTTCAAAAAAAGGGGATATTTGCATGTCCAAGATGTGCAAAACAATATCAAGGGCGGTATTCTAAAGATCTACATAATTTTTTTTACGCAAACAAGAGGGTTTTTCTACCACTAGATCATAGGTTTAGAAATTGCCTGAAGAATCAATTTGATGAAAAAGGTGAAAATAGAGGTCCTTCGATGATTATGGGTCTAGGTGATTGGCTTAAGAAGTATGAAGATGCTGAATTGAAATCTTGGGAGGATTTTTTTGATCGGGGTGATTCAATTGAAGAACCAAATCAAGTTGTAGTTAATATGCCTGAAGGAATGAAAAGGAAATCCATATTTTATGAGCTCCCTTACTAGAAGGATCTATTAATATATCACCTATTAGATCCTAAGCACATCTTCAAAAATGTCCCAGATTCTATATTTCGACACATATCAGGCAAAGAGAAGGACACCTTATCTTTGAGGAGAGATATTTCTCTTTCGCGTACCAAATTTGATAGAAAACATTTGTGGCCAAACAGGGAAAATGAAACATATGCATAAACTCCATGGATTTTGAAAAAAAAAGAGCTAGACCAACTAAAAAATGTCATCCGTTCAATAAGGACACCTATTGGCTATGGGTCATCATTGGCTAAAGCTTTTATAGTTGATGGACATATCACAGGATTTAAAACACATGATTTTCATAATTTAATGAAGGTATTATATATCAACATTTAACATTTACTGTTAACATTGATTAAGCACTAAATTTATTTTGATATTTTGTTGTGCGAGAAAAAATTTCCAATGACCTTTTCATAAATGTGTTTGATAGCATATCATGCCATTGTCAATCAGGGGGGATTCCTATCTTACAGTTGACTTAAGGAATGCCATAAGTTGATTGTCAACATTTACAAGGTATGTGGTTATATGAAATGTTCATGTGTGAGAGACATAGAGATATTATATTGCATTTTAATTTATGACTAAAGGTTCATACTAATTTACTATTCTTATATTAGGTGGGTGACCTCCAAGGAGATCCATGAATCTGAAGTGCCAAAGTGGAAGAAATAAATTGCAGAAATTGTATGTGTATTTGATAAGGAGCTCCTTACAAGTTTCATGGACCTACAAGTCCATTTACTTATACATGTAGTTGATGACATTGAATTGGCGGGTGTCGTATCAACGAGGTGGATGTTTTTCTTTGAGAGATATATGAAAACTCTTAAAAGATATGTTCGACAAAAGGAACATCCAGAGGGTTGCATGGCTGAAGGGTATGTATTGAATGAAGAATTTTTCTTCCTGTGTGAATTCCTTGGTAAGGATTTTGAAGATGGACCACGTGTCTGGGATGAAGAACGAGCATCATATATTATTGATGGAGAAAAACTATAATCTAATGATGTTGAAGTACAAATTAGTAAGTAAATTCACAATCAGTGTGGTTGTTTTTCTTGCAATCATTAATTTACTTTGTAATTTATTTGTCAAATTAACATGACATTTGGAGTTTGAAATAAACATGTTGACATGTAATAGGTGTAGATGAAAGTTCTATACTCGACAAGTTCATTCTGTACCACATGGACTTTATGAACAAATGGATTGATCTGTATGATAGAAAGAGAGAAGTGTTAGAAGCAAGGAGACAATTTAAGAGATCGAACCCAAGGAATAATCCACTTCCCACTCATTTGCTTGGGGAATGGGGCAAATATTGTACACTAGAATGGGTTGCTGAACAAATTCAAAATCAGATCGAAGATGCAAGTATAGATTCAAACATAACAGAAGATGAAATCAACATGTCTAGAGGATGTGAAAGAAAGGTACAGTTGGAATTTTACAAAATGTTGTTTCCTTATAGTTTTGACAGTATTAACTATTTTAATATTTTTCATTATATTTGTTTTCACTGAAATAAATGGTCTTTCATAGGCGAGGAAATATCCAACAATGTGGGCATATGGTCGACATTATCGTGTAGAAAGTGTAGACATAAAGAGACGATCCTTCGATTGTGGCATCATGGTTGACTTCAAGTAATCCAGTCGATCAAGGTCAAAAGATAAGAATATAATTGAAGGGAATCTACAATATGTTGGGAAAATACAAGAAATTATTGAGTTGGATTACCACTCTTTTAAATGTTGTATTTTTAAGTGTAGATGGTATGAAGCATTTGAGAGGACACAAAGACATGATACCCATAGTGGATTGTTTTCTATAGATTCCTCATCATTCCTATTGGAGGATAAGGAGCCTTATGTTCTACCAATTCATTGTGAGCATGTATTTCTTTAACTCAAACAAGAAGCAGTAGTGATCATTAATCTATTAATTCATAGCTTATTGCGAATATATACATGTGTTTATTAATCAATAAAATTGTTATAACATACATCTAATATATGTATGTCGTTCATGTGCAGGTATTTTTCTATGAAGATATTTTGGACCTGAAATGGATATTTTTTATACATTATGATCCAAGATTAAGGCATGTATTTGATGATGCATTAGTGGATATTGAGAAAAACAATGATGGCCAACAAAATGAGAGAGACAAATTAGAGAACATCGAAGAAATTGACATCCATGATGATGTTGAAGATTGTTATGTTTAGGCACAAGAAGACAACAATCCAGAGTTAGATGATGTTATGGAAGACAACAATATGGATGGTATAGAAAATGATGATCCAAATACATCTGGTAACAATATAGATGGTCTACAGTCAAATTTCAATGATGATGAAGATGATGTAGGTCAAGATGAGGATGATGATAATATTAAATACTTGAAAGAACATATGAACATTGACAATGATACACTGGATGGAGTTGTAGTAGACAATAATGTTAATGACCAAGACTTCTAAATTTTTAGAATTATTTGCAATCCATGTTTAAAAAAGGATGATTCTTATGGCCTAAACTTTGAAATGCTTTAGTAATATTATGTTGTACTTGGACAATTGAAAACCTATTTTATTCTCCTAGCAAGTTTTTTTATTTTCCATTATAATTCTAAATCAAACAACATTTGCGGGGATGGCCTTTTACACCAATCTTAATTTTTATGAAGTTCACGAACTTGTTGTCAAGTAGTAAATTCCTTTTGTAGATAGGAAATGTAAAGGCTTCATTTAAGAAAATATAAGTATAAGTCTCTTTTTGAGGGTAATCCACATGCATAAAGTAAAAATCACATAAAAAAACAATTGTACAGTAGAAAATCAGATTCAATTAGTTATGTCTTATTTCGCTTGCACACTTATCTGAAAGACATAAGGTATTCACCATACATTTCTATTGACAAAGAAAACATGTGCTTTCATTTATTTTTACTGTATATCTCAGAAGTGAAATTGTTGTTACATAATGATGCACTGAGAAAATAATATATACAAAAAAATGCAAAGAAAATGTTTGAAATTTAACATGCAACCTACTATGTTGCGCTGAAAGGAATCAAGATTAACTAGGACAAGAAATAAAAATAAAATTTTGATGATTGTACTTAAAAGTGAACAGGATATGAAAAGTGTGGACAATGATGGTGCTGAAATTGAAAACCCTGATTGTGATGACATTACTGTTTTATGTCATTAGAGATAAAGAGCACATACAATTTTATATACATAGAAAATGAAGATTTGAAACTAGTAAACTGAAAATGTAAACACTATAATATTTTTCCTTAAACAATAATTCACATACTCACTTACAAAAAAGGGTGAAGCATTTTTTATTCAAACTCTGTTTTCTTTAATAGACATAATAGTAAAAGAATATTTACAAGTACAAGAATATATACATTGTTTCATAGAAAATAAGGAATGTTTCATAGAATATACAAGTACAAGAATATATACAAGAATATTTACAAGTACAAGAATATATACACTATTTCATAGAATATATACACTATTTCATAGACTTCTAATTTTTTAGAGCTATTTGCAATCTGTTGGGTCTCAAAAATGCAGGTTTTTAGACTGTAAGAGGGTGCCAATCTCTAGGAGGACTTTAATCCTTAATACAAACCAATTAAAGTAAATTATTTGAAAGGAGTTTAATTCACACCTAACCAGAAACCAATCAAAGCATCCATATAGTAACAACAAATGTGCCCTGATAAATCTTGCTGATTTAAACAACTTGAAAAGACCACTTTGGAGACAACAAAGCAATAAATAAGCATGAAAATCAACACAACAATTGAACACTGAAAATGGATTACGGGTTATAATGTATCTGCTCCATTATATTGCTCAAAATATAAACATACATAACATGAGTTCTTTTGATATGAATAAGTGGATGAGATGGTCTGGTATCTATTCTAATGGATTGAAATGATGATGATATGATGATCAAAATCAGACCTTGGTTTCCCTATTTGTATGGGAAGCAACAAGCTTCAGGTCCATTCATAAAAGTTACATCGTTTCTTAGCTAAAGCATAATTAACATAACATAGAAACTTAAAAAGAGTTTAGTGTTAGATGCACCACAGTCCGTTAATCATCAACAAGTGCCTGTGACCACCTAAGATCTGTTCAAGGCTCAAGCACCATGTTAATTCGTCCACAACAACCAAACTTTGACTACCTTCTCATACAACTCGTGCAAGGAACAAATTAACCTTTGACATGTGATCAATGTATTTCTCTTGGGCATAAGTGTTTGCATTATGTAGAGTGTCTATCATTACATTCTCCAATCCAACAATCATCCCGAGATGCTTATGTGTTTTCCTGAGTACCTCATCCTCATCATTGATGTCATCAAGGATGCCTGGAAAATATTTTGATATCTCATTTTTCCAAGTTTCCCGATCCTTCAAATCTATTTCTTCAAAGAAATATGGCATGGCCATACATTGTGGTTGGATGAAGTCACTCAATTCCTGTGTCAAGATATTTTGGAAGTTTTCATGTGTATTCATGAGGCTCTGACATTCTTGGAGCAAAGCATTATTATCTCCATCTTTTTCCTTGATATGGGATTCCATTTACTTCATCCTATCAAGCATACTTCCATGCTCCACGAGGGCCTTGTATGTTCCATTGTGAGCACACCAGACACCATCTACATGTTGGCACATATCTTTGAATTTCATACAAATTATCCCTGATGTTACTTCAAAAGTAGTAGCCTTCAATCTTCTTTTTAGTTCTTCCTATTCCTTTTGAGCCTTTTCAAATTTATGCTTCCATTGATTAGTCTCAGACATGGCCTCTAACACTTTTCTTTCATGTTCAATTAAAGGAGAGTAAAGCCTTGGAGAAGCAGGCAGCCTATCTTTGTAGTTGGTTAATTCTTGTTTCAACCTATCATTTTCCTCTATCAGCCACTGGTTATCTCTTACTAGCTTTTGGATTTGGGATTTGGTGAATTTTGCTACATTCACATTCAAGTCAACAGTCTCCAAGGGATATGTCTCTCCTACTCTTTGCACCAGGAGATGTCCAAAAATCTGATCATGGTCAATGAGAGAAGGCTTCTTGCCTGGGGGGTAAAGAGCCCAAATTTGCAAAGTCGTATTATTAGGATTGTACCCTGACTCTGTATAGACCCTACCACTTGCTTCATTTGTTATTTACAAAGTTTTATTCTTTCTCTTCAGAAAGCTATCAAACATAATGGCAGAAGTAATATCCCACCCAAGAAGGAGCATAACTCCAGCTTCTTGCAATAATGCTCTTCCTCTCTCAACAGTCATGTTTCTCATTTCCCTATCGACTTCATGTTGCAACTCTTTCAAGGCATAAGCATCTTTCTTAGGCTCAATGCCCTTTAACCTTTCTCTTATTAGTCTTCCTTTATACTCATATATAAAGGACTTAAATTCAGGGGTCTGCACAAAAGTATCATCTGCAACAAATTCCTGACTTACACGATGCCTCACATCATCTGATAGCTCATCAGAGGCTTCAAAGGTGATCACACTTATTTCCAATGGCATCTCATATTGGGGTATAACAGGAGCATTAAACTGTGAGAATCCTTCTTCCTCAACATTATCTTCTTCCATGGATGGGGAACCAACTGAAAAGATCACTTCAGAAGTAGGCTGAGGTGATAAGTGATATAGTGGTGTGATATTTTCTACTTGCCTCCTAGGATCGATGCCCCTTCCTCTTTCAAATGCCACAAGTGGCACATCTCTTATCAATTCTTCTTCATGGAGGATTAACTGTTTAATTCTTTCTATGGGATCATGTACCTCAAGGAAAGCCCCTACATAGCCTAGGTTATTATTCACCTACCAAGACTTAGCCATCATAACCCTACTGTAGGCATTCATTCTCATCATGTTTTGTTTTTCTTCACAATTTCTGATGACATCTTCTAAAAGGAAACTATGCTCATACCCTTTCAATTTCTGAAAACTTTTGGCATCACAAATGAAGTGTTTAGGATCAAACTTTTCCCTTTTGTTGCCAACTGGAAAGCCATAATAATCCAATTTACCACTAACCAAGTCATAACCCGAATCATAGATAATAATGAAATCACCAAAGCATAAAGCGCAAGGCATGAAAGTCTACCTCCCATAGCTCTTTAAATGCATGAGAGCTGAAAATGACAATTGCCTTATGATCTCTAAATAAGCAACTCTATCTGGCACAGTCTTAGGCAGCAAATAAGGGGCAACTTCAAATCCATAAAAAATGATAACAGTACAATACCCAAACATGTACCAGTCCCCCCAATTGTGATTTATCCCTACTTCATGACCCATATCTTTTGGTCGGAGAAATCTTAAGATCTCTAGGGAGAGGTTGTAGTCACATTTGTGGCCTAACATCTTGTATAGTATTTTGACAAAATATTCCTCAAAATATAGGTAGTGGGACCTCCCACACTTGCTATCCCACACATATGTCCACATTTGTATATGCCTTGAATTTCCATCATTATCTAAGTCTTTTATTCTTAATTCCTCACCTAATATCCCCATCACCTTCCCTTCATATAATATCATGTGCATTAAAAGAGAATAGTGCTTGAAATTAATGGCTTCACTATCATTCTTGATGATTTTGAGGGCATTATTGATGGCCTCCGATAAATACTCTGCATAAACATAGGGTTGGGCATTATGGCTCTAGATGTCTGTCGCTAAAACCATGGGAGAAGTTGTCATGCTCTCAGGAACATCAATTCCTAGTACTTGAACAGCTAAGTAATAAGTGTATTGAAAGTATTCTTTAAACAAATCCACAGAGAATGGGGGCTTATCTTCACTAGAGAACCTCATAGTTTGGTTAACCGCACCTTTAACCCTATGTAGAGGCAATTTCCACCTCTTGTAACTTGCTTCCATGGTGTGGTATTCCTCCAACAAGTCTCTGATTTGTAATTTTGTTTTCAGGGAAGTGTCTAGCTGAAAAATCAAGGAAATATAATCTGGCTTTATGACCATGGACTGTGACCCATCAGAAAAATGAATTGCTCTCATCTTCAGATTGTAATTCTTTTCCAACACCTTGATTAACTCTATGTTCACAAAGATGTTGGGTACTACAAGTTTACCCAAATTCAAATTCCACGGGTTTGACACTGGGCTATGCCAGAATTTCTTCCTATAATGATAAATAAAGAGGTCATAACCCCTACACAGAGTCCATACATCTCCCATATTTTTCTGTTTAACTACTAATGTCACACATGATGGGTTAAGCTATTCTATTCTTATGGATTTTGGCCCAAACCCAAGACACTGATTGATTAAGTCTTGATTCAATTGCCTAGCTTCAGTTTTATGTCTTTTTGCTTTCTATTTGCATGTGGTTTTTTCCATCTCAACCCTACTCATGCAATGATTTCATCTACTTACTAAGAAAATACTTTGAGCTGAGTCTAGACCACTTACTTGGATAAATGCTGCAAATTTCCAACTGCCTACCACCATCCAACTTGGTTCTCCAAATACTTAAATTACAATTCACAGTGATTTCAACTTCTTTGAGGCTATACTTATCAAACTTCAGGACACTTCATCCAACCCTTGTTCATAAATGGCGCTTGCGCTACCTTTATGATCAAGTTCTTCATTAATAGCAGTAGTCTCATCGATATTTTTGTTAGTCACATCAATCAGACTAATCATCATTTCATAACTGTCGAAGAGACTTTTAATTAAAATGCCCGTTGTTTCTTTGATATGCCGGTATGGAGGTGTTTTTCCCTTCCCTCTGGTGTATACCGCTCTATCACATATGTTTCTCACCTTCCTGGCGGTATAGGGGTGTATGCTTTTGATCATTACTTGAAGATTGTCGATGAGACAATCTTATTTGTCTTACTGATATCTCAGTGTCTCATCGACATTAGATCTTATGTTCCCCGATGTTGGTTTCTGGTGTCGATGAAACACGTTAATGTCTCTTGCCGATATACCACTATCTCATCGACAATCAATTTGTTATATCCAAGAGTTGTGTTTCACCGAGCACTTGTAGATATACCTTGTCGACGTGACATAAGTGATTCTCTCCTCGATATGCTCGTATCTTGTTGACATTCACTATTTTACATCGTCGATCTGAGACATATAAATAAGTCTCTTCAACATAGGGGTGTCTTATCTACATTTCTAATTTGTTCTTTGTGCTAATGTTGGGGAGACTTTGGAGGGACTCTCATCGACATGGTGTTGTCTTGGTGATATGCTATGAGAAATCATAGGAGTATTTCAAAAGAGGAATACACTTTGATGCTGTGATCAAGGGTTTTATTTGGAAGCTCACGTGAGGTATTTTATTAAATTTAAGTTATTATGACATGAATTCTATGCATATGGTGGATGTAAGAGATGAGTGAAAATGGAAGTATGCAAAAATAAAAAGGATGGAATTTTGGCTACAACACAATCCATGTTTTAAAAAGGATGATTCTTATGGCCTAAACTTTGAAATGCTTCAGTAATATTATTTGTGTCGATACAAATTACCTATTGCAATATCCTTAAATTGTTCACTCTTTGGTATGAATTATTGGCAAAAAAAATCAGGATTACTTGGATGCTTCTTCCATTCATTTTGTATCAACATATGTTCATGAAGACACAAAAGTTAATAGCTCAATCAGGTAGAGCTTTTGTGATTTTCAAATGAAGAGTAAGGTACATTTTTATTTCTACTACATTACATTCATGTGCATAAACAAAATTAGAAGATTACATTACTAGATTGCACTTGTGCAAATGCATATAATATAGGAAAGATTGCACAATCCTTTCAAAAATGTAGTCTTTATTGATAATGTAAATATATGTTGTTCCACACAAAGTCATGGAACTGACTATTTGAATGGATATAATCAAAAAACTATATATTTATAGATACAAAAGAGAAAAATGCACATAAAGAGAAAGGGGACCCGTCATTGGCTCAATGACGAATCCCAGTTGCTTTGTTCTGCATCATCTTCAGTCTTCCCACTTGTCTAAGCCTCCCGCAAGTTGATGTCTTCCTTGCTGCTCCTATGTTCCCTGCATTTGAGTGAGAAGAGTTTTGTTAGAGAAAGGAAGGATCACCAGTCAAAATATGTGCATACATCTATAAACATATAATTTGATCATCATGTGCATTCAAATAACTTGCATACCATAGATGTCTAGGAAAACAAGAAAGTTATCAAACATATCTATCATATACTCAATTTTATCTAACATGTTTTCTAATTGTGCAGGTATAGATAAAATTAGGTTGTTTTGTTTATCTGGTTACAACATGTGGGGTGAAATGTGGCTCCCACAAGGGCTGAGCCCAACCTGCTGCCCTATTGTTTCATTTGAGAAGGATAATCACAAGTAAACCATCCATGAAGCATTAAAGATCAATCTTTGGAAGGATAGTGGAGTATGTTGGTAAGGGGTAATCTCCTTATTGATAAAGATTTATCCATAATAATAAGAACATTCCACTATCAACATAGCCATGATTCTGACAAAATTGATCATCAAGGATTCCAAGATAGTTTTCATTAATAGTTTGGTCAAAAGTAAGCATCCCCAAGCATCGTAACAGTCACAAGAATTGAACATGAGGGGCAGTCATGTAGATTAAATGTTGGGATTATGGATGCACAGTCCTTGAAGCTGCAGTCTTCGATGTAGGACCTTTAAGCCAGGAAAGATAATCAACCACCCAGAAAGTGTTGCAACTAGGCATGCACAATGGAGATTCAATATTGATATGATATGATATCTGATTGATATCTGGATATATTACAAATGTACAAGATGCCTTGAATATATAGGCATGAGCTAAACCCTAATATGCATGAGATGTTGCCATGTGTCTTGATCTAACAACATGTGACAACATGTGAACCCTAATGGTGATGATCATTAAATGAGGAGATAAGTTCTAGAAGGACAACTCATCTTCTAGATGGAATCTTATCTCCTACAAATAAGGAAGGGAATATTATCCCATTTATTAAATGATTGATCTAATAATGCAACCTAGGACTTAATAATTAAATGCAAGACCTAAGTTAACTTATGCTAGTGTAATAATTAATTAATTACACCAACACCCCCCCATAAGTGCAACTTAGGGAGGAAAATGCAATGATTATGCAAGATGATGATGGGTCCCGGCTATGAGGCCATGTTAGGTACCCATGTACATGAAGATGCAGAAAATATCCCACAACCAGAGAAAAGGGGAAAACCCAATGGGAACAAAACCCCTCTCCAAAAAGAGAGATGAAAATGCAGAAATGTGAGATAGGATGGGAAGGATGGAGGACTCCCAAATACCCCCCAAGTACACCATCCATCACATGGATACAATACAATCAATGCCCCCCCATAGGAGGGAAAGAGAGAGACTATATAGCCCTCCCAAAAGATGATATCACTTGCGATAAAGGTAAGTGTCTGAAGACAAAATGAGATCCAATGTCGACAAACAACTTGTCTCCCTTTCGGAAGAAACAAAACCAACTGCAAGTGTAAAGATGCTTCCCATTCCGGATAGGAATTGAAGGAAGGAAGGATGAACATGGATGATGATGTCTCAGAACTCCGCTCAAATGTCTCCTTGCTTGATGAAGAACATGCCACAATCAATGAAGAGAGTGACAAACCAGGATGATGCAAAAACTGATGCTGAACAATATCCAAAGACTGAGATATGATGAATATGATGGAGACTTGATAGTCCCCCCTGAATGAAGTGTCCTCAAAACCACTGAAAGAAGTATGAAGCAACTCTAATGGTAGATGCTGAGGAAACTGCAAATCCTGAATGGAATGATAGGGAAGAAGTCTCGGATATGAAATATCTGAAGAGAAACCAAGCACTTCCAAGATAGTCTCTGAATTCCCAATCAAGGTTGAGACAAAGGAATGTGGATACTCAAGAAAACTCTCCAAGGTGTGATCTGAATAGAGGAGTAATATCCCCTCAAGAATGTCCTCCAAACCTGTAGAAGTGGCCTAGGCGATGATACCTGAAACAAAGCCATCATGTGATGTCAAGTCTGAAAAACTGAATGTGTCCTGATTGATGATGATAGTGGAAGCCTCAATCAATGATTCTGGACAAGGAATCACTGAATGTGAAGGGATACCAACTGTCTCTGATGAAGAAAAAGCACCGAAAGGAACCTTGTCAACCTCTTCGGAAAGATCAAGGCAATCAACTTCCTGCATAACAATAGCATCGTAGGGAACTTGATCTGAAGCAATACATTCTGAATCATGACCATTGGGGAATGGTGGAGTATCTGAATCTCCGTAGATCTCCCAAAGCTTAGTCCAAAGAATGTGAGGACAATCACAATGATCAATAGCATGCAAAACATCACAATCAACTTGTATAGAAATAATCTCCAAAATAGTATATCTGCTGCAACTCCAAGCAAGTTCATGAATACCTTCACTTGGATGAGGAACTATACCATACAGATGAGGCAATAGATCAAGTGATCGAAGATGGTGGCAGATCCCATCTCGCCATTGTGAATAGTTACCCTCGTGCAACATAACCAAAAAAGGAGAGAAATATGCAAGCCCCATAATGAAATTTCTCCACAAAAAAAAAAAAGACACTGAACTTCAACAGCAAATTAAAGACTTCCAAATATGATTTACAACTGAAGTGATGCAACTCGGATCAAAAAATTGTTTCCCAAGCTTCAGGATGTCCAGGTTATTGAACAAATGCACCAAACTGAAAAAATCAATGCAAGAGTACCTGGAATTGAAACTGATCAGGGGATCTAGACTGATGAAAAAAGCTCTGAACACCTACCTGATGCCGCTGGAATCACCGAAAATGGATGAACGGTTGAGAAGATACGCAGCTTTGAGTCTAGATCAGGGTTTTGACTTCAATTAGATGTAGAGTCTTCTGCGAGAAAAATTTCATAGAACAGATCTCACCACTGGAAAGTACGTGAAATTCCCTTTCCGACGGTATATCGTTTGCAAAAAATTGATACCCTGGGTGAAAGTTATGATCAAATGAAAAAAATGCCTATTGGAGGCACTTGCAGGCTAATCTGGTGCAAAAAATAAGCACCCCGGGCGCTGGCTCCTGGTCGGTGATATGACCGGCGCTAATATAATGGCAAAAAAAAGTGCCACCCTTGGTGGCGGAGGGGTGGATAATGCTGGTGGCGCCGCTCCCTATAGCGGAACCCTTGAGACCGTCGGCGGGCGTGATGGCGCGAACGTCAGTTGGCACCGGCGGGAGGATGCTCTGGTGGTGGAAAGCGCAGGCACCGGCGGGAAGTCTATCGGCGGGGGCCAGGAGGATGGCCGGTGATAGAATGACGCTGGCGGAAGGATGCCGACAAACAGTGATGGGACACACCGATGGCGGATGTGACGGCCCTGCAGAGATATTAATGAAGGCCGACACACAATACTTCATCCCCTGCAAAATGAATGCGAAGTCCGAAAACCCTTCTGCGGACTGTGATTTAAATGGGCCGACAAAATATATATGATTTTTAATATTTCTTTTAGAGCAATTAAAAATCAAAAAAACATTTTTGTATATATATATTTTTTAAATATGCCGACCAAATAAAAATCAAATCCACAATTTTTAATAAAAAAAGCCGATGGACTATAGTCCAAACAATGCCGACGGAATAAATAAATAGCAGGTCACCCAAAAAAAATATTTTTCAGCAAACTATAGAAAATATAATTTTTTGCCAAACAAAAGATATAAATGCCCCATTTTTCTGAAACGAAAAATGGCCTGCTGCTAAATTTTTTTTTGCCTCAGAGGACAACTGACTGGGATGATTTTTTGCTGCAAATTGTACGGATAGTACTATTGATTTTGCAAACCCTAAAAATACCTCTGAAGCTTTCAGGATGATGTATCCGATTTTGATGAATGGGCAGGCGATCCTAGGGTTTTGAGGCCTTCTGAAGACAATGGCGAGCTCGGATCTGACTCAATCTGCTTCAGAAATTAGCTTGGTCCCCGGGTGGAAACAAGTAGCCTGCAATGGAAACCTTTAGCCTACAAAGAATCTCGCACACCAACTTTCTTGATCGAGGGTTGACGTTTCACTAGATAAGCTCTGATACCATGTTGCGATTATGGATGCACAGTGCTTGAAGCTGCAGTCTTCGATGTAGGACCTTTAAGCCAGGAAAGATAATCAACCACCCAGAAAGTGTTGCAACTAGGCATGCACAATGGAGATTCAATATTGATATGATATGATATCTGATTGATATCTGGATATATTACAAATGTACAAGATGCCTTGAATATATAGGCATGAGCTAAACCCTAATATGCATGAGATGTTGCCATGTGTCTTGATCTAACAACATGTGACAACATGTGAACCCTAATGGTGATGATCATTAAATGAGGAGATAAGTTCTAGAAGGACAACTCATCTTCTAGATGGAATCTTATCTCCTACAAATAAGGAAGGGAATATTATCCCATTTATTAAATGATTGATCTAATAATGCAACCTAGGACTTAATTAATTAAATGCAAGACCTAAGTTAACTTATGCTAGTGTAATAATTAATTAATTACACCAACATTAAAAGCTTACACAATAGTCATCACTTGCAAAGATAGAGACAACATGTTTCCACATAAAAAAATAAATCGAATGCATGAAAGGTACAATGATGAAGTCCATAATAGTGAATGCTGCTTAAGAGGGATTGAAGGACAACATTTTGTATCAAGGAGAACAAGGTAACCTCAAACTTTGTTGTACCTGAGTATGATAGTACCTAAGCTTTTGGTGTTTCTAGATGGAACCTATAGCGAAAAAGCGTAGTCTCCATCTGAAGGAACCATCTTCGGAGCTCTTCCCTAAAATGAGGGTTGAAAAAATTAGAAGAAAATAAATACCATAATTCTAAAGTAACAATTTCTATCAAGACACATGTTAGAAAGTATAATTAAAAAGACAAATCCTTACAATTGGACCTCAAATTGGACTAAAAATATTTATGATTTTATCTTTAGAATGTAGGAACTTTCTCTGTCGGAGCTTTACGACCTGAAATTGGATCTCCAATTGGACCAATAAAATTTATGATTTTATCTTTAGAATATAGGAACTTTCTCTGTTCAATATTCAAGACCTCAAATTAGATTAGAAGCTGGATAATCAGATTTATGATTTTATCTTTAGAATGTACAAACCTTCTCTATCGAATATTAAATATGTAAGGTTGGATCAAAAACTGGATAAGCAAATTTATGATTTTATCTTTACAATGTAGGAACTTTCTTTGTCAGATATTTGGAAATTCCTACACACAAGTTCTGCTTCTGAGCAAAAACACTTGGAAGTGTTTCACACAGGCTCAAGGTATAATCCAACCTAGTTATGACACTGATAGCAATCCAATTTTTCCTAAACCGTCCATACCAAAATGTTGCATCACAATCTATTCTTCCTGCACATAAAAATTCCACATATTAACCCCTTCTAAATAAAACTCAAAATACCATGAAACAATGAGTCCCCTATATTAGTAAGTAGGCAGTCTATAGGTCATAGTTTGATTTTATACAAGGATGCTCATGAAAGGAATCTTCAAGTGACAACGAGTAAGTTGTTTGAGATTGCAGCTGATGGTGCAATATCCAGTCTTAAAGGTAGTTAGCAAAGCAGTAAATGTGCAAGAAAATCAAATTGTACACAACAAACAATTCACAATGTTATCTTGCATAATGCCTTAAGTTTGAAGAAAAAAATCTCATTGTATCTTGATGAAAGTAGTGACCTTAATGGTCAATCATTGGCAACCATGATTTTAAAAGATGCTATTGTGCTTATGGAGGCAACATTTTAAGCAAGGTGGCGAGTGGTGGTTTGGAACAATGATAGGTATGAAGGACTTGCTTTATATGCATACTATGCAGTCTAGCTTAAGACAACATTCTTAGAAGAGATTGAAGGTGGATTATGGAACTCAAGGGTTACATAATAAAGATTAAAGAAAAGACTAAGATCTATTTAAAAGCCACTATCATGAAGATATTAAAGATGTCAAATGCAAAACCCTAGCAGCTGGAGTAATGAACATAGTGTGAAAGAGGACAGTGTGCTAGGGTAGATTTAGGAGATCTCCACATTATCTAATCATAGGAAAATACATCATTTATTTATTTTTGTAAATTAAAAGAAATTATTCTAAACCCTATATAGACCACATTGATACTTCAAAAGCATCTAATTTATTTTTTTAAATTAAAAGAAGTCATTCTAAACCGTATATAGTATACATTGATACTTCAAAAGCATCTGAAGGACTTTGAGGTTATGCAAACATATGTCAATTAAATACCTAGATTACAAAAAATAGCGCGAACATTGTAACCCTTGTTGATCAGAGCAGGAATGAGATGAACAAAAATGAATCCTATGCCTCCTATCACGCACATCTCATTACCATTCTTTGTCATTCTTTACTGAAACACTTTTCCATGTTGGTGGGATATGCCTGAAAATAAGGTTTCAACAAAGGTTTTATTGTATGCTTATTAAAATGAAAACTCCATTCTGGTGGGCTATGCCTGAAAAATAAGATTTCAACAAAATTTTTAGAGTATGTTTATTAGAGTTTTACAGTATTTTGGCGGGCTATATTCTTGATTCCTTAAATGATTTATTCAAATGGATTGTGATTGACGTGATTTTCTGCATTTAGTGCTATAAATTATAATGATGCCACAATTACTGTACTACCGCTATCTCTTATTATATCGGCTACAGTATGGCGAGGTTTTTCCCTTCCCTTCTACTATTTACTACACCACTGCCTTGTTCAAGGCTTCCTGCCGCGGGGTTGTGGTGTATACCACTCTACCACATATGTTGCTCACCTTCCTGGTGGTATAGCGGTGTATGATTTTGATCATTACTTGAAGATCTTGTCTTACTGATATCTCAATGTCTCATCAAAATTACTTTGTTATATCCAAGAGTTGTGTTTCGCCGAGCACTTGTAGATATACCTTGTAGATGTGACATAAGTGATTCTCTCCTCGATATTCCCATATCTTGTTGACATTTCACTATTTTACATCATCGATGAGACATATAAATAAGTCTCTTCGACATAGGAGTGTCTAAATCGGTGCTACACCTGAAGCTAAACTCGAAGCTAAAGTTGGAGCTAAAAGTGGCGCTAAACTCAAAGCTAAACTTAGAGCCAAGGGGTGGCGTTAATGACAGTGCCACACGCAAAGCTAATATTGGTGCTAACTATGATGCTAATTTTGGTGCAAATTAATGCCTTAATTAGTGTTGACTTGTCCTAATCGATGCAAATAAATGCTAAAAAAAGTGCCATCTCGATAAATAGCGCCGATGTTTTCAAAAAATTGGAAAAAATATATATTAAAACAGTGGGTGGAAGCAAAAAATAGAGCAAAAAATGGAGCAAATCACATGGATTTGTTGTAGTGAAAGGAAATAAATTTGAGTGGACTGAGAAGTGTCAAGAAGCCTTTGAACTACTCAAAGAGAAGTTGACCATTGCGTCGATCTTGAGGCTAACTTTACTACTATCATAGATGCATCCGGGGAAGGTTTAGGAGGTGTGTTAATGCAAGATGGGCAAGTAATTTCTTATGAATCTAGAAAGCTAAAACCTTATGGGAAAAATTATGCATTGCATGATTTGGAGTTAGAAGCTGCGATTCACACATTGCAAATTTGGAGGCACTACTTGTTGGGAAAACACTTTGAATTGAAAACTGATCATAATGGGTTAAAGTACCTTTTCACTCAACCTAATCTGAATGCTAGGCAAAGAATATGGTTAGAGTTAATAGCTGACCATGACTTTAATATTAGTTATATAAAAGGGAAATAAAATCGGGTTGACGACGCCTTGAGTCAAAGATGTCATATTGCTTCAATAGTGATTATTCAAACCGACTTTAAGGGGAAAGTGTTGCAAAAGTGCAAAGATAATGAGTACTACTTGCAAGTCAAGTAGACACTCACTAATAATCCACAAGATTCTAGGTATGGGGTTTTCATTTTGAACCTAATGGATTACTTAGATATAAAGGTAGGATGTATGTACCTGACATAGAGGAGTTAAGGAATATGGTATGGAAGGAAGTATATGAATCACCATACTCTAGACACCTTGGAGTGACCAAAATGATGGCAGATGTGAAGCCTCTATATTTTTGGAAAGGGATGAAAGGAAATGCTGCTAGTTTTGTGGCTAGGTGTCTTGAATGTCAAAGGGTGAAAGTAGAGCATCATCATCCTGTAGGCTTGTTATATCCACATGACATTCTAGAGAGAAGTGGCAAGTCATAAGTATGGACTTTGTGCAAGGATTTCCTATGTCAAGAAACAAGCACAATGCCATTCTTGTAGTAGTGGATAAGCTTAGCAAAGTTACACATTTTATACTTGGGAATCTAACTGATGGAGCACCTGTCATAGCAAGAAGTTTTTTGCAAGAAGTGTTTAGGTTGCATGGAATTCCTGAGAAGATTATCTCGAACAAGGATGCATGAGTGAATTCTAGGTTTTGAAAAACCTTGTTTTCTGCACTAGGGAATCAGTTGAATATTAGCTTAGATATCATCCAGAAATAGATGGAAAAACTGAAAGGGTGAATCAAGTATTGGAAGACCTACTAAGAATGTATTGCATGGATAAGCAGTACAAGTGGGAAGACTACTTACCCTTAGTATAATTTTCTTACAATAATTCTTATCATTTTGCGATAAAGATGGCTTCTTTTGAAGCATTGTATGGTCGAAAGTGTTGAACTCCTATAAGTTGGGATAGACTTAAGGATAGAGTGAGTCTTGGGCCAGAGATGTTGGCTGAAATAGAAGAGAAAGTTAAGATTGTTAAACAAAGGTTTGCTGAAGCTAATGACCTACATAAAAGATATGACGATGCTAAGAGAGTGCCCCAAAATTTTTCCGTAGGTGACAAAGTGTTGTTGAGAATGAAACCTCACAAAAGCTCCATTAAATTTGGAAAGTATTCCAAGTTAGCCTCATGTTATATTGGACCTTTTTAGATTCTAGAGGAAGTGAATTTGGTAGCCTATCAAACAACATTGCCACCAGCTTTTGCCACAATGCATAAAGTATTCCATGTGTCCTACCTACATAGGTATGTACCCAGTGATAATCACGTTATTGATTGGATTGCTTTACAGGTATAGGACCTTAGAGTGGTAACACTCGAGCCCGTCGAGGTGTTCAAAATGTGTAAACTTTGCTTGCATAATAGGGAGGTTCTGCAGTGCAAAGTCCAGTGGGACAAGTATGCAGAAGACTCAACCACTTGGGAGGATTATGTTGAGATTTAGAAAAAGTTTCCTCATTTTTTAGATTCTTATGAGAATTCTTGAAACAATATGTTTATTGTTTTTTTTGTTTTATGTTGCTACATAAAGTCATCGGTGATGATGGTTCACAAGGGGGGGAGTATGTTACACTCCATTTGTGTAATTACTATTTACTATTATTATGTAGGGTAAATGCAAATGTAATTTTAATTCAATGGATGAATAAATAGTATTTGCACTTTGTTATCACTGATTTATGAATGAATGTTATCTCATTTAATATCATATGAAGGAATGCATTTATGTGATTGGATGAATGTTGAATTGATATTCCAACTTTGGAGATGTATTACGTATACTGCATATTTTGTGAACAACTGAATGTTGTGTGAATTTTTGAGTCGTTGCAAGTATAGGTTCAATTCCTCCAGGTGGAGGGGGAGTATCACTCAGGAGAAGGTCTTGGTCAGGTAACTAGTAAGGTAACCTATTTGATCTTACACACACCACAATAGAATAATTGAGTCGGGTTATTAAGTGGGAAGTTGGTAAGTCATCCTTAGTTGATGTGTTTGCATTAGTAAGAGTTTTTTTCACTTTTGAGTGCATTAAAGGGTGATGCTAGCTATTTGAGCTTGTGAATTCTTTCCTTGTTACTATGCTTGTATTGATATGTGGGACATACGAGGAATATTTATATGTACACACATGCATGTCAATGATAGACCATACAGAAGAAGGAACGCGTACATGAGGGTACATAGGTAGACATATCTATGCACACTCTTACATGAGTTGCTTATGCACATGGAAATTTCCGATGGTTTTAATGGCATGTATATGTATACATATAGATATATCGCTCGTAGGCTCTTATAAATATCATAGTAATTGTGTATGATTTTGGGTGTAAGAATTGAATGTGTATATATATATATAAAGTATATACATATATCCATATGTAGATATGTATAAATATACGTGTATGGTGGAAAATGGACATGTCCATACAAATGTATCAATACATGTATACATACGTATACATGTACATAGAGGCATATATATAAATATAAATATAAATATAAATAAATATATAAATATATATATATATAAATAAATATATATATAAATAAATAAATAAATATATATATAAATATATATATATATATATATATATATATATATATATATATATATATATATATGTATACACAAACAATATATTAATATAACAATGTGATTGGTATCTTGATGTATTCATTTGTATATCGATTATATATACATGCTTTATTGACATATGATAAATATGGATATATACAAACATATATATATATATATATATACATATATATATATATACATATATATATATATATATACATATATATATATATATACATATATATATATATATATATACATATATATATGTATATATATATACATACATGTATATATGTGTGTGTGTGTGTGTGTGTGTGTGTGTGTGCGTGTGCCAATATATATATATGTATGTATGTATGTATATGTACATATATGTTAAGTGTATATATATATATATATATATATTTACAATACTATATCTAGCTTTGAAGTTGATTATCATAAACAACTTAGAGGTTTATTTTATAAACTAAATCAAGGCTGAAGTATGATATAATTATGATTGTAATCTTTAGCCGCATATTACTCTTGCTACCTATGTATGAAGAGTTTGTAATCTGCAAAACAATGAGAAACCATTAAGTCAATGTAATATGATAGAATAAGTCGACACCTTGTGTGGAAAGCCCGTGGACTTGGTAAGCTCTAAATGCCATGTCATTAAGCATAGACCAACATCTGTTAAAGGCGTGTAAGGTAATGCATAACAAGTTGACAACTTTGTGAAATTGATTTATTATGTGAATTGACTCATATCGAGACTTAGTCGATGCAAGCTTGGTGTTGCATATTTGATATTGACTGTTTCAGATATGGTGGAAATTGTGCCAACTCTGTAAGTGGATATTGACGCTTTGGAAACACCTTTGATTCCTATTACCTATAGATGTCCATTATGAATGCAAACCGAATTCAATCATGTGTTGATTTGAATTAGTCTCTTATTGTTGTCATTCAACAAGGTCGATCTGTAGCTTTTTTTAGATGAGTATGTGCTTACATGTTCACCACCTCTTAGCTGTGATATATGTGTTGTTGTGCATGCTTATTGCTGTTAGAACTCATGCCTAAACTGTATCCTGAGTAATCTCCAAATTTCTATATAAACAATGGAGCTAGTTCACTTATTTGGAGACACATTCCTTGAGCATTTTTCTGCATTCTACTTACATTCTTATATGCATTATTCATTTTAATACAGTGAGTGAGAGATTTGAGCATTAGAGAGAGTTTATTATTATTTTGAGAGAAGTATTTGCCAACTTGTGAGTGAGTAGTTACTGTGACATTGTTGGAGGGATTGCTACCAAGTTAGTTGTTGTTTTGGAAGTGTTGTGTTTATAGCCAGTCGACTGGAAAGCTTATCACAGACATGAGGATAATATTCCTTTGTTTGTATTAGTTTTGAAGGAGTAAATTATTGTTTGCTTTGAAGTCTATTATGGTTTCTTGCATTTAGGAAAAAATTAGTGTTTTCTTTGAAAGAAAAGTAGAGTGTGTTTACTCTATTTGTGAAATGCTTGTAGTTACTCCATGATAGGAGAGATTGTTTGTCATAGGTATTATTATTACACTAGATATGATTAAACATGGGTAGCTTAAGGGATACTCATAGCTAGATATTTGATTATGCTAGAAGGCTAGTAGGTTAATCTTGGGATTGTTGTCTAGTGAAGGGAGGGTACTAGTACTTTG
The DNA here is from genome assembly GCA_007258455.2 of Sequoia sempervirens. NCBI lineage: Eukaryota > Viridiplantae > Streptophyta > Pinopsida > Cupressales > Cupressaceae > Sequoia > Sequoia sempervirens. The sequence continues at coordinate 60,696 of VDFB02334578.1, read as the reverse complement.
CTTAATGAGTAGTGTTACCTTAAGTTTATGTTAAAGAGATAGGTTATCCTAGGGATTGAGCTTACCTATGGAGATGTATTATCTAAGCATATATATAATGGAATTAAGTAAAAACAAGCTTGCTATAGTGTAAGTGAATGGTAGACCTTCACTCGAAGTATTGAGTGAGAACACTTTGGCCAAAGTAGTGTTATTTCCTAGGGCTCCACTGTCAGTTCATCGTGTCCATTTAAATGCATGAGGGTTACCTAGTGTAAGGTTGTAAATTGTAGTCATGTAGGGCACAACACTAAGCTCAAAGTGGTATGCCATACGAGGTTACCCATCCAATACCTTCATCGAAGGGTAGGGCCATCTATCATTGATGGATGTTTGGGGGACCGCATATGAGTCCGTGGTTGGCGAAAAAGTGCTAGAGTGATGCTTCTCCTTCTTAGTAGGTGACATAAGACGAAGGTTTTGAAAGGCAGATTCCTGGACCATCTATATCTTGTGCTATGAAGCTCGAAGGAGTTGTGTATGTAATTGCGTACAATATTGGAATATTGTACTTTGTGAGTTACTATAATGAAATGGAAATCCTTATTGTATTTTGTTATAGCATCTTTGTTCATATATTCTCAATAAAGAAGGAATTTCTTTTATTGGAATGGTTTATTACATAGTTTATTTACTCGCACAGTGAAAACTTAGGAAAATTTTCGTCAGTGTACGGTTGGCATATTACAAAACCTCTCAATAATTCTTAACCATTGATCTCATGGATCAATATTCAAGCATTGATTAGTAATATTCTTGATCTATAAATCAAACCATCCCAAAATTATTCTCAAAAAGTGTAAAAAATACAAGTAGTGCTTCTAGTTTGAAGAGAAATTACATCAAACATATCAATCCTTCATCCTTTTGAACACAACCACACACATTCATGTGTTTACAACAAGGAGTTGTGGATGAGAGAATAATTTTTTTTCTTTGATCTCTTTTTTAATCCCTTTTCTCAATTAGAGGGGTACATTATGTGTAGATTATGATTTGAAATAAATATTCTATGTTTTATTTTTTATTGATTTTGGCACACTTGGTGGGTTTCTTTTTAGGTTTTTTGTAGGTTTTTGACATTCTTGGATGCACTCTAGGTCTCTAGCATATTTTTTGTATGTCTTAGAATCTTTTTTGGGACTTGTTATGCCTTGTATACACATCCCATCATTTTGCTTAGGAAAATTTGGGGACCTCCCTTTTATTTTTCTCTTTTGTCATTTTTTCTTCTTCTTTGTTGTGTAGTTGTTTGTTTAAGTGTCTTTTTAATTTTTTTTCTTCCTTAGCTAGTTTTAAACTTTATATTAGGTTTTAGATTTCTCAAGAGCCTCAAAACCCCTTAGAGTTCCTAGAGTTAAAAAGATCTCCAAAAAACCTTTTGGTCCCAAGACCTCTGAGGTCCTTAGAATACAATTTTCTTGCACACCTTTATTTCCTCTTCTAAACATATACCTTGAAAGGAACTTGGAACATATGGTTCCAAGTTCCTACTTCATCCCAAGGTCTAATTACCACCTTGAGTTATTCATTTAAGCTTGCATGTGTATAGGTCTCCCTAGGGTTTATATTTATTTTCACTCTATTTCTCCTCACTTTTGCACTCATAACCCTTGAATCCTTCTTCCCTTTTATTTCTTGAGACCATGTGATCAATTGAAGTTGTAAGTATGTGTTAGTAAGTTGATTTCCTGCATGTGGAGTTGATCGCTTTCTTTTCCTAGTGTACAAGATCTCACCCTCAACATTCGTTCTAGTAAATGGTTAATTTTTTCTTTTGAACCCTCTTTGTTGTGTGTTTAATCATTTATCCTTTGCAAACCCTTTGTTTGTTTAGAATATTTTTGTAGTAAATTTTATGGGTGTTTTATTTTTCTATGTATTTGTAAGTGTATTAGTTGATATTAATATGTTGTAAAAATATGCATTTGTCTTATTTCTTAGTTGAGGATTTTTTGATTAGGGTTTTAGTTTAGATGTTCTAGTGTAGGATTTTATATCTTAGTGAAAGTATTATTCTTTACATGTAGGGATTAGGTGGATTTAACTAAAAAAATATATAGGTTTTCCCTAGTCTAGTATCATGGGATTTCAAACTTGTGACGTTTGAGTCCCATTCTCAATATAGCCCCCATGCCCATGACAATTTCCAATCACTCTCTCAAAACTCACATTACAAAATGAATTATGGATTTTGAACTTTGACGTCCTTTTTTCATGTCCTTTTCCATTCTTTCTCGCCATATTGTTATGCATTATTCCTCATGAAGTTTAGAGCTTGTTAAGAACTTGGGACATTTGGTTCCAAGTTTGTGTTTCCTTCCACATCTTGATCACTTCTTGGGTAGACCTTTTAGTTCCTCATAGAACACAAATTCACCACAAAATTAGAACCTTAGGTTCTAGGTCCACTTTTTCCTCCACAATTCATATTTCACTTCATAATACACCCTTTATAGTTTAACCATTTAGAAACATGGTCCCAATTAGAACCTAAAATGTTAAGTTCCAAGTTCTTGTTCACCTCTAAAGTTTTCTCACTGATGTATCATTATCACTTCATCATTTTAAACTTTAGACCTCGAAAGGAACTTGGAACCATCAGTTATAGTTCTAATTATCATTTTTCCCTTGACCTTAGCCTAGATAAACTTTAGACCTTTCTAAGGACTTGGAGCTTAATTTCTAGGTTCCTATTCTATCATGTGAATTGATTCCTATCACTCATTTATCCAAGTTATAATTTCCAATTCTTGTCTGATTCCCAAGCCCAACCAATGTAAACTCAAGGTTCCAATTTCTAGTTCATATTTGACTCCTTCGCTCAACTAGTGTAAACTCTAGGTTCCATTTTTTGGTTCCTATCTAATTGGACTGGTCTTGACTAGTGTAGACACTAGGTTCTAATTTCTATTTTTTGTCCAACTCCCAAACCCACCAATGACTTAAAATGCTCAATTTTTTGATGAAAATATCTAGTCCCTAAGATCATTAGGGACTCTTTCAAGTAGTTTTCTAGCTTGAATAAGACATCCTTTAAATTCCAATCACCCTTAGAAACAAAAATAATAGAAAAAATATACAAACATGAAGAATTTATTAGGTTTCTTGGATAATATGGAAGATGACTTAAAAATAAGAGAAACTTGACAAATTGCTTGCAACTATGAAGTATGAGTTTCAAGGAGTCCCTAAGGCCTCCAAGATTGCTTCTACTATCCAAGATACTAGTGACATCGATCTAGGTCATATTGAATGATAAATTTTGTGAGAGAAAATTTGGAGATAGAGCAACACTCAGGTGTAGGATAATAGCCAATTTAGACTTGGCCCACATAACTGCTTTCCCTCCTGCAATGTAGAGCCTAAAAATCATTCTTTCTTGTGCCTAAAGTTATGATAAATACCAAGACAAGAAGAGACCCAATTGGGAATATCATTTTGGATATCTCCTTTGGAATCATAACCCATATATTTTTCCTTCCATTCAAGGAAAAATTGGCTAACATTATAGAAGACAAATTCTAAGCTCAACTTATGAAAAAGATGAAGGCCATGCTAGACACTTGAAAAAATATTGGTTTTTAAAGGAAAGTTAGTCACCATGATTCCCATGAATCTTACAAGATCAAATTTAAAAGAAAAATTGGTGATACAATCACCTTGTTCAACATGGTTATGGGAAAAATAGACTCTGGTTGTATAACACCTAGATGTATCCATTTATGTAGATTATATTAAAGGATAGAGAGTATATAGATTTAAATCAATTGGTAAGTGAAAAATTACACCAAAAAATTACCACTATTTAAATAGCTGAAAAATTTATAATGACATCATATGTCATTTATCTCCCAGCAAGATAGGCCACCTTACTAGGACTGACTATTGAAGGAATATTAGGGGAAGGAGTTGGACAACAAAGAGTCTAGGAACATTACACCTATTTGGAATATAAGGAGTCAAAAAATAATTTCAAAAGGGTTAATGGAAGTTTCATTTTCCCTATCTTGAATAGGCTAGTTGGAGATGATACAATCAATTTATTTTTAGAAGTAAATCAATTGATATCTAAATGGGGATGTTGGTTCATCCAATTCCCCAAGTATTCATATATTCAAATTGTGGGCTTTACTAGAGCATCATTCTTTCTCCAAATATTTTACATTGAAAAGGTCTTTTTGCTTGAGTTTTTTAGAAAAATTATAGAAGTGCAAAAGAAATTTATTCAGAAGCATAAGCCAAAGGTCCAATTTTCTTTTGTATTTGTAGACACTGAAAAATGTCTTGGTTTGCGAGCATCATTTTTCCATCATCTTGGTCTTCTTCCTGACATAATTAAGTAATTTTAATTATTTAATCATTATATTTGATCACATTCCTCTATTAATTAAATAATTTTAATTATTTAATTAATTTATTTCTTGATCTTTATTCTCCTCTAATCAATTAAATTATTTATTTAATTGTGTCACTAATCTCCTTTTATTTAATTATTTACCTTTCACTATTCATCTATAGTCAAATAATTATTAATTGTTTGTGTAACGCCCCGCCACACAACCCTAGAGGAAGTTGCAATTAACTACTCAAATGTGCTATTTAAAAAAAAAAAAAAAACAATAACATGCAAGTTCACTACCCATTGCAACAACCTATAAGGTTACGAGACTGAGATTACTTTAAAACCCAAACAAGAAACATGAATTGAAGACATAACATTTAATTACTTAAAGAATTAAGAAACACATACATTCCATACATGTTAAATTACATGAAAGGATAAGAGATACCACATGATTTCAAATAAAAATCATTTAACAATAAGATTACAACTCTCATTCCCCGAATGAGGTAACTCCAATAAGCATGGTTACATAATACATCTTCCACCTCGATACAAAAGAGGGGTAATAAATTACAATATCAACTGAAATGAATAAAGCCTGAAATGAAACTGGATTCCACGAGCTCTCCAACTAGAAATATCGTCCACACGAACAAGAAGAAGACCCAATGGAGAAAGGTGCACGTTCCACCCAACCATGTGATACCCGAAGGCTTACCCCTCGTGCTAGGAGATAGTAACAAGGAATCCAATACAAGACCAACAACCTCTAGACACAAGCTAACTCACACTGACACAACCAATCACACGAACCATACAACCATACGAATAACACACGTACAACTCTAACATCACTGACATAAGTCACATTGCTTTTAGAAATAAAACAGATCAGGTATGATAAGAAGACCATATGCATAAAACCAAATACCAACTGTTGTCGTAGAAAGAGTGTCATCACACAGCTCGACATGGGATATCCTCTGGGAATCTTCATAGGCTCCGGCCAACACTATGGGTTGTCCTAGTGGCCTCAACCGAATCCTGACCCCCATACTCACTCATGCGGAATCAAATACCTCTCGTAAAGACAAGATAGATGACCTTGCCATTCCAGGCCTTCCCATTCATCCCAAGCCTATACGAGCACTTGTGTCTATGAGTGAGGCTAAATTATCTTGATTAATGTGAAATACTACCTAAACTTCTAAGTATATTGTTTTAGTTATCACTTGATTAAACCACCTCCGAAGGTTACCCAGTTTACCTCTTTGGGCTCTGGCACCTAACATAAGCCACTCTTCTACTTGACAACATACCAACACAAAACCAATCACCAAGGGTGCCAAAGTGCATACAAACAAGATAAACAATCACTCCAAGTCTAGGAGGAACATATAATGAAAAACTCACTCCAAACACTGGAGGCAACAAAAGTCAAACCCCTCTCCAAACACTGGAGGAAACAAAAACACATAATCCACTCCTTCCAAAGGAGGCACAAATCACATAAACCACTCGTAATCCATAGGAGGCACAAACCCATAATCCACTCCTAAACCAAAGGAGGCACATACCATCCCTGTTCATGAAAACCGGGTAAAACAACAGGATACAACTATACACACTACCCAAGGCAATACAAAGGTTGACTAACATAAGACAACAACCCCAAAAAGTTAAACCCCTTTTGGAAGACTTAACAACCCTTCAATCAAATTTCCCCAAAGCGAAAACATAAGAAGTGTACATTCAAGAAGGGCAATCAAACATGAATTAAATCTATATTTGGATTTCCAAAATCCACTTCCTCCATTAACATTCAATAATTTATTGCCTTAATAAAACTGATTTAATAACGTCTCTTTCAGAAAAAAAGATGAAATTTAAACCAAATATTTAATTCCCTAATTGTTTTTAAATAATAACAAAATAAACATTTACTTCTTCGATTTAAATCATATCCTTTTAAAATAACTATTTCTCCTCTGCAAAATAAATCATTTCAAAATCAATTAATCTCGCTATTAAAATCCTTACATTTAAATCCAATATTTGTCCTTTCAAATATATTATTTTACAATAAAATCAATAATTTGACTATGAACACAATATTCTAAATTCCTCAATTACACATTTCACGAAAATAACTAATCTTATCGTAAATTCGTTTGCAACGAACAAGAACTATAAATAAAAATCGCTCTCTTAAACATTTCATTTCATTTAATACGAATATCCCTTTCCCTTAAAATCATTCCCTTATTAGATAACTATTCAAGCATTTGACACGTAATAATAAATTAAATCTAAGGGTATGCTTTAGTTTCCCAATAATATTTAAATATAAAAAATCCCATTTCCCCATTCAAATCATTTCATTATAAAATCAATATTTGGACATATACATCTCTATTAATTAAATATTCATTAAAATAAGAAAACCGTATCTATGCAAATTTAAAATTCATTTATCACGTTTAAATATTATCTATTTAACCATATGCACATTTTCCAACTTCTTTAATTAAACAAAAGATCAAAATCAATTTTTGAATAAAATCAATTTATTATAAAATCAATATTTTCATCTAATAAAATAATCCAAAAAAAAATTATATTTAAAAATAAATATATGCTGAAACATATACATATTATTTAAATATATAATTATATTTCAATTTAAATTCCAACTAATCATTTAAATAATATCCAATTATATATATATAAATAATATATATTAATATAAATAATATATATATATATATATATATATATATATAAAATAATATATATTTAAAATAAAAAAAAAATAAAAATATATATATATAATATTCATATATATATATATATATATATATATATATATATATATATATATATATATATATATATATATATATATATATATATATATATATATATATATATATATATATATAATATTAAAACAGATTATAATCCTTAAAAAAGAAGATTTTAATTTTTTTTTAATAAAACAAACCCCATACCACAGGGCTAGTGCCCAACTGTGGGAGGCTGCTACGTAGCCTTCCCCACAGGGGGTGCGCTATGAAGGCAACACAACTACCTATGAGGCAGCGACGTTGCCTCCACAGTCACTCCCCGGCTATGGGGGCAGCCCCAAAAAAAATTAACAATTTTTTTTTTTATTATTTATTTTTTTATAATAATTTTTGAAAACAGTTTATAAATTTCATAAATAAAATATATATATGTATCTCCATATATATATATATATATTCTCATTTCACAGCCAAATTGGGCAAATTTTCTACATAACTAATTACACAATAAAACCATTTCAATTTCAATTTCTAAATTATAATGAAAACTTTCAAATCCAAACACCAAGTTTTCTAATTTCTTTTGCTCCTCTTTCAAATTTCTATTGAATTTTTTTGTTGTTTTCTTTTAATTTCTCTACAAATTTTTTTCAAGAACTCACAACAATTTTAAAAACATCTTCAAAATTGAAAATCAAAACTTCTATCAATAAAGAAATAAAAGAAACTTGTTTTTGAAGCTTGAAGACAAAAAGAAACCTGTTTTTTAAGCTTGAAGACAAAATGGGATTTGGAGTTGAGCTTTCCTGCAAGATCCAAATTTTTTCAAAGCTCTTCCAAAGTCTTCACCCAAATCCAATAATGCATCCAACAAAACCAGCAAACCTCCATTCTTTTTGTAGCCATATATTCTTTTCCAAAATGAAAAATCTCTTTCTAAATTTAGTCAATGCCCTCTAAAATATCCCAGATATTTTCTTTTTCCAAAATAAAATAATATCTTCATTCCTATTCTCCACACTTAGTCAACATTTCACAAATATCTCCCTTTTCTCCACCATAGATATTTTTTTTTAGACATTCCTAAGATATTTATTTTTAAATCATTTAAAACAAAATTTAATTTCAAATAACTTGAAATCTTTTAATTTATGCATTTACAAGATATTTGCATTTTAACACTTTAAAACAAAATTTAAATTCAAAATAGATTTAAATCATTCACTTTATGCACTTTTCAAATACAATTAAACTATTCACTTAATGGATTAATAGATTAATTTATTTACTTCACAACTAAATTTAATTAATCAATTCAACACAATTAATTTAATTAATCAATAAAATAAATCTGATCCAAGATTAGATTATTTTATTAATTCAATTAAATTAATTAATAAATTAAATAACATTTTCAACATTATAACTAGATTTATTTAATAAACAACTTAAATACATAAAGCCATTTATTTACCTTTTTCAATTTGAAATTAAATAAATCAAGGAGAGATGAACAACAAAGAAGCAACTTAACCCGACTAAAATCCGACGACTCACTATGACTAGGGTGATGACTTGGCACGGAAAACCTAGCTACTATCTCCCAATCGAATACCATTGGCCAATGGACACGCTCAAACCTGTGAAATCAGGTGGAGTCGATGTCCTGTACCTGTCAACCTGCGAACAAAGAGTATATCGAACATGCATATATATAACATAATAAAACACACCGTGAAGAGGAAATCATGGAATTGTAGGGCACTCGCAAGCGAGTGATGCAATCTCGTCCCCTTCACCAATACACTCATCATAGACTGACAGTTCCATCATAAACAAATATCTCATGCAATAACATGTTATAATAATTAATCATCATTACACTAATTAAAACATGTCAATAAAGCATCATATAAGATACATCACATCACACAAATAGACTATCGCTCTATAAATAGCGATCAAATAACACACACATGATAAAGTATCTCAATAACCAAAAAGCACATCAAAGCAAACAAGGACACACTGTCCAGCCAGAAAGCAAAACAAAGGGGTATTACAGTTTGTCTATTCATTAATCTTTCAATTCTTCTATAGTCAAATAAATTTTAAATTATTTGACTATCTTTTGACATTTCTCCCTCATTAAATAATTGATTCAAATTAATTATTTAATATCTTTTTCTATTTCCTCCTATTTAATTAAAATGGTTGCATAAATCATTTTAATTAAATGCCCACTTGCCTTTTCCTCAAATAAATAATTTAAATAAATAATTTATGCCTTCACTTGGTCAAATATTCCTTCTCATGAATTAAATATTTTTAATTTTTAAATTTCTCCATTATCTCCCTCCACTATCTCATTTTCAAATTTGACTGTTGATTCTCTCTAGTCTTCTTTCAATCTTGACTGTCTATCCTTAGCCATCCCTAACCCACCATTTTTTGGTGCATAAATCCTCCACTGTTGATCTTGGTATCTTTCTAGAAGATCGATCTTTGTCCATCCATTCAAAATATTTTCTATAAAAGAAGTTCTTCTCTTCCATTTTGTCTTTACAACCACATTTATCCAAAGTTCTTACTATCTTGTCATTGTCATTTGTAGGTATTCAAGCACTTCAAATTATGAGGGAAAAGCTTTGCAACTTGAGAAAGAATGGAGGACAAGCAAGGGAGATGAATCAACTTTGATAGGGGAGTTTTATTTTATGCTTTCATTCTTGTTTGCTCTCTTATATCAATTATACTCTCTTGTTTAGATTTGAAATTTGGGCTTAGATATTTTGTAGAGTGGTTGCTACTTGGTATTAACCATTTTTTCATTTTCAAATCTCACCTTTGGTGAACCCGACGTGAATCTTACAATTTTACAAAGAAATCTGTTTGTTTTCTTGTTTGCTTTTGCTGTTTTGCAAGTTACTGCTAAGAATTCACACAAAATCCCGTCATCTTCTTTTGAGCAAAAAAAATGGGCACATAAAATATTAAAAAATTATTATTTATATTTTTTAGTGCTCACTCTTAGCTTTCTAGAACTTCAAATGGTTTTAAATTTTGTTGTGTTTTGAGAAAGTTATGGCCGTTTTAGTGCTCACAACTTTTTTAAAATTTAGATGTTAAGACCTGCATTTTCTTTTGTTTATAGCACTTTTGTTGTGCAAGATTTTGCCAAACTCTTTTTGGGTTTTGAAGGTTTATGTCTTAGCTTTCCATAGATTTTTACGGTTTAAAATTTTGTTTAGTTTTGAGAAAGTTATCACTATTTTAGTTTGTTGTTATTATTAAAGGTTTTTTGGTTTACTGATGTTTTGTTTTCAATGTGTGGCTTTCATCGAGGAGATCTAACTTGTGGTTTTGCAGGATTTTTGGCTTGTTTTTGGATAAGATATATTTTGTGTGTTTTTCAACACACTTCTTGAAGAGCTAAAATTGCATTTCACTCATTAGTCTTAAAATTTATAAGAAATTGCATTTACACTCATGAGGATAAAAAGAACCATAATTTGCATATGTCACTCATTTGTTCTTAAAATTTACAACAAATCACATCTTCCACATTCATGGGGCTTAAAATGAACAATTTTTTTGCATGAATCACTCATTGGGCCTAAAATTTACAACTCCAAACTTGCATCACATTCATAAGGTTAAAATGAACATGCTATTCATTCATGAAGGTTAAAATGAACAAAAAAATGCATATTACACTCATGAGTTTTAAAATGAACATGCCTCACATGCCATTGGACTAAAATGAATCCAAGTGTTTGTTTCATCATAAGCAAGGGTTAAAATTAACAAGTGTTTTTCATGTCTTGTAGTTTGCATTTTGTCATTGGATGAGTATGCTCTCCTCTTGCGCTACTTGGCGATCTTGTGGATCAAAATTATTCTTTTGACACTTGTACAACCACCCACACATTTGGATTTGGAATTAAAATGAACCCCCATGCGAGTGTATGGAAAAGGTGTTGTGTATGCTCTCTCCTTGCGCTTCATGCAATCTGGGAGATCAAAAACAATGTACTTCCTTTCTTTTGTATACCTTTAGAGGGCCTGGCATCTTGCTTCGAAAGATGGGAATGACCCAAGTGGTAACAAAGCTAAGGCCAAGCTACTTTTGAGTCGCTATATAAAAAATGTGTTTGTGACAAAATTCATAAGCAACAAGTGTAGATGTGTCATATCGAAAAGTGCCACCCCTAGTGTCCATGTGACACGTCAAAATCCTTCTTAGGAAGGAACTGGGAGGCCTCTTGTTTGAAATAATCTTGAGCTAATATTTCTGTATGTATGGCCACCTTGAACGAAAGCCCTTACTAAGAACCAATTGTTTTAGTGGCCAAAATCCCTTTCACTTGCTAGTGTAGGAATGATTGTTCTGAAGCCGCCCCACGTTTTCACCATTCATGTGTAGAGGAAAAAATTCTTCTTTGGGGAATGAGACTTGGTATGCCTGAGAAGTGTGTGCTGTGTAAGGGGGAGCCAGTGCCACCAAGTCTCTAGATGTCTATCTTGTTTGGTTGGCTAGAGAAATCCAAGTGGGGATCTAGCGGGTGGTATCTTTTCCGAGCCTAGGTTGTGCATGTTGTCTATGAGTGTCTTTATTTATAGTGGAATCGAACATTTTCACACTCAAAATTAGACCAAACAAGTGTTTGTTGAATTTTTTCTATGTTTTCCAAAATTAATCACAAAATCTCACCAAAACACCAAAAATCAGTCAAAAAATTTGAATTCACAGAATACCAGTCCAATGTGATCTTATTATCTAAAAAATAGACTTGCAATATCTGATCAGTTCATATCCCCCATTTCCATTTAGGATTACATTGCATTCTAGGATACTTTCCTTATCCTTTGCCTTGCATAATTAATCTTAAACCTTAGCTTGCATATCCCTTTTAAGATTTCAGACACGGGAAGACTATCAAGCCTTTGGAAAGTCCACGGTTGCTTATCCAACTTGTCATTTACCTTCATATTTAATTTATCAACCTTTGTCATTTTCATCTTGGTCAAAACTTGAGTCTCAAACTTGTGTCCTAGTTTAGACTCACCTTGTCAAAACCATTATCTTGGTCATCACAAAGGTCAATGACATTTGGGTTTGTTATCTTGGACTTACAACAGCTTGGTTACCATCCTTCATCTTAAACCTTAAGATTCATATCTTTAGTGTCATCTTTCTAGTGTCATTTAGATTCATATCATACCCTTTGACCATAAATTCATTATCATCCTACCATTCCTTAGTCTTGCACTTAAATTTCACTTTCACCTTGCATCCTTATATCCCAAAAACACAAAAACATAGCTTAATTTCATCTTAGCTTTAGTTGCATCACTACCCTTGATCATTAGTTTAGCATCATTTAGTCTCCTTATCATCATCCTTGATCTACCTTTGCTATCCTTTGCATCCATTAGCTTCATTTAGTTTCATCCTTTGGTCTTCATTATCCTTGCATGATCACCTTGCATCCTTATAACCAAAAAAATCCCAAAAACATAGTTTAGCTTCATATCACCTTGCATTACCTTTCCAACTTGCATGTATTACATGGTTGAAACAAGGTCACGAACTAAAAGAAAGGACATGGATGCCTCAAGTGATCCCTTTTCTAGTCCACATCATGACACCAACTTTGGATCAAACTCAAATCAATCTACTCCACGAAGAGAAACACCACAAACAACGTACTTCCTATGCCAAAAGAACATACAACCAATTGGGTGAACCCATTGAATCAGTCCTCAAGACACTCTTGCAATATAATGTTATCCAAATACTAGACATCAAAAACTATTAACCCTCATTGATCAAACCTGATTGGTAGAAAGAAGATGAATATTGTGAATATCACTGTGAAAAAGGACATAAGACATCTAGATGTTGGACAATCAAAAATGTCATTCAAGACCTCATTGAATAAGGAATCATTTCAATAGACAATTCACAAGGCAAGACAAATGCTGACCATATTTAAAGCTCCCTTTCAAGATCATGCCAAAGGAAAAGCCTCCAATTTAGGGAATAACAATAATGCCAGTTATGCCACTATCAAACATGATTATAACACTATTTTCCTTAATGTAAGACCCTTTGATGATCACATTACCACCATTACCATAAATAAGAAAAGTTTAAAATGTGCTGTTACCACTCACAGAGCCAAGGTCACTCTTCCAAGACCTCCTTCCAATCCACAAGCAAATTCCCAGTACAATCTCCTAGACCAGCTAGGGAAGATTCCCACACAAATTTCCATAATAGAACTCCTTTGCATATCTCCTCAACACAAAGCTATCCTTGATAAAGCCTTCCAAGAAGCATCTGTACCTTCCAATCTGGATGTCAATGAATTTCAAGCCATGGTTGGATACCTAGCTATGCCGCATCATGTCACCTTCTTTGAACAAGACTTTTTCACACAAAATTCTGATTATAACGATACCCTACTCCTAGAAGTCTACATAAATAAATATAAGATCAGACAAGTCCTGGTAGACGATGGAGGAGGTCTAAATATTTATTCCCTAAAATTGGTGAAATCATTGGGATACTAGTGTATGGTAATAAAATGTAGTTCTTCTTATAGAATTTGTGTATAAAATATTAAGGACAATAGTCAAATTAGGCATGGGTTTGTCAACAACACAACATAAGAGATTGCATAACTTGAATGCATTGGATGAAATCAGTGGAAGTCATACACCACATTGAAGTTGTCTAAAATCAAAGAATCCATTGGGATGATTAGTTTATTAAGACAAATGAATTCAATATAGGTGATTGGGCTCTACTTTATGACTCCAGATATAAATATTAAAAAGGGAAATTACAACCGGATGACTTGGTTCATATGAGATTAAGCAAGTATTTCCTAATGGAGCAGTGTAGCTATAGACAATTGATGAAGTAAGGTTCTCATTTCTAGTTAACAAACATAGATTGAAGCTTTATAAGAAACCATTGCAGAAGGATGACTTCCTTCTTACATTACAACAATTTGAACCTGCAATTCAAAATTCAACAACAGAGACAACCAATTTTATAAATGAATCAGTAGATGAGCTACACAACTCACCCACTGATGTTCCATAGGTATAATTTTATCACATATTTTACGTGCACACACTGCATAGGTGACAATTGACAATATTCATTTTTTGAGACAGTTATAGAAGCAATAGGGACATGCAAAATCATGCCTCTAGGTGATAAACTTATATAAGAGACCTGTTACTACATGAGCTCGTAGCACTTGTTTGTCATTCATTTTATATTACCATCCACATTGATTGTGTAGACACTAAAAATGTCTTGATCTGCGAGCGTCATTTTTCCATTGTCTTGACCTCTTCTTCTTTGCATAATTAAATAATTTTAATTATTTAATTAATTCATTTCTTGATCTTTATTCTAGTATGATCAATTAAATAAATTTAATTGTGTCGCTAATCTCATTTTCTTCAATAATTAAATAAATTACTATTTATTTAATTACTTTCCTTTCACTATTCGTCTATAGTCAAATGATTATTATTAATTGTTTGTCTATTCATTAATATTTTGATTATTCTATAGTCAAATAAATTTTAAATTATTTGACTATCTTTTGACATTTCTCCCTCATTAAATAATTGATTCAAATTAATTATTTAATCTCTTTTTCTATTTCCTCCTATTTAATTAAAATGGTTGCATAAATTATTTTAATTAAATACCCACTTGCCTTTTCCTCAAATAAGTAATTTAAATAAATTATTTATGCTTCCACTTGGTCAAAAATTCCTTCTCATGAATTAAATTATTTTAATTTTTAATTTCTCCATTATCTCCCTCCACTATCTCATTTTTGAATCTTGATAGTTGATTCTCTCTGGTCTCTTCTCAATCTTGAACCTTTATTTCGTAACCTCCACTTCTCTATGTTGCATGTCCTCTCATCCGCCGATCTAGGAATCTTTCTAGAAGCTCAATCTCATTTTTCCATTCACATGGTTGTCTATAAAGGAAACCTTCCTCCTCCATTTTCTCTTTAACAACCACATTTCTCCAAAATTCTTGCTACCTTGTCATTGTCATTTGCAGGTATTCAAGACTTCAAAATCTAAGGGAAAAGCTTTGCAACTTGAGAAAGAATGGAGGAGAAGCAAGGGAGATGAAACTTTGATAGGGGAGTTTTATTTCATGCTTTCATTCTTGTTTTCTCTCTTTTATCATTTGTACTCTCTTGTTTGGATTTGAAAATTGGGCTTAGATCTTTTGTAGAGTGGTTGCTACTTGGTCTTAGCTATTTCACATTTTCGAATCTTACAGATTGCATATCTATCACTTAATAACCTATCTTTTTGTACATGCAACCATACATATTCCATTTCTATTATGTATAACGTATTACATTCATTCACACATAGCAATCCTACCACCTTTATCGATTATAACGTTCCATGCAATTAATCTCACATCACCTATTCTGTACACTCCACAACCTTCTCATTCCATCATTTTCCACGTGTTACGTATATGCTATCATTCATTTTAAATTACCACTACACAAAATTCATTACAATCAAGGAAAGTCACTTCAAATCACGCTGCAAGTGGTTCTTAGTTACTTCACATGAGTTGAATTTCATTTCAGCCAATTCCTATACATACACTACACACTAACTTATCATAATTGACATAGCTAATTGTTGATTTTTTTGTATGTTTATAGTTCATTCGTGCATGCTACATATCTTGATTAATATTCCACTACTTTTCATCTAACCCTCTACCAAAAATGTACCCATTAAGTATATTTAGTTGGGGGGAGGGGTATTCCTTAGTTTTCTTGGTTTTCGAAAACTCTGTGAAAACCTTTCTATTGTTTTCCTCCATTTTCAAAAGACACAAAGTTCAAAGGAGAGGAAAGGGTTCTCAATAGCTAAATTGAAAGGTGTATTTGAACAAAACAATATTCTAGCATAGTAGAAGTGGTTAATTGAGGTGGTGGAATAAGAATAGGGTAGAATTGAGGAGCTCAATTACTGAAGCATACCATAGGAGGTAATATAATATGCAGAGAACCAGTGACACGTGACCAACTATTGGAGGACATCCTAGTTTTTCCCATTTTCCAACAAGCTGATTGGTTATAATATTTTCTATAGCTCATAGAATTTAATGAGGTTATGACCCAACTATTTACAACCACATTGAAAAATGATGAAGTAGTTGTTAGGGGCTTAAGGGTAGATGCTTCCGAAGTTGCCATTGCTGAAGTATCTAGATTGCCAAGGATAGGAAGAGTTTCCAGTTAGGGCAGATGCTATTGTTGCAAGGAACGAATTCAGACAACCAGGATAAAACTTGGATTCCCCTTCTCAAGGCACTAAATGATTTTCTTTACCCTAGATTTTGGATTTAGTTGTTTCCTACGTAGTTAAGTATTTGACATGTGATGGAAGATAATCTTTGTTACACATAGTTTATTTTAAATTGTTAAGTCATCTTCGCCATGGTAGGCATATAAATGTTCCTAATTTCTTGTATAATTTGTTAAAGAGAATGTCATTTGAGTACAAGAGGAAAAGAAACAATACACCATTGTCTCATTTTTGTTTGGTTACATTGTTGATAAAGAGGAGTCTTAGGCTTAATTTCCAAATGTTTTTTGGGAAAGTTTTCTTAATTGTAACAATATCAACAGTATCCTTGAAGAACTTGTTCTTCCAGAAATAATGGAAGAGCCTACTGTTCTAGAAAGGGAATGTCCTCTGGCTCCCCTGTTACGTCACCTACTTGCAACATGGGAGAGCCAGAGGAGTAGGGCTTGTAGGAAGCACAACATGCAACCTCTACTAAGCAACCCACAACAAAGGACAAACAAGAAACCCCTATTTCCAAAAAATCACAAAAAGGAAAGAAAAGGAAAAGTGGAGCCTCTTCTTCTACACCTACAAAAGGGAAAAAGAGACCCACATAACCCAAGAGGCGATCATATTGCTTAAAGAGAAAATGGGGCATGAGAGGATCAATTAAACCTACCTTGTTTACCTATTGTGAGCTTAACTCAAAATTTAATTTTTTAGTTGATCTCTTGAGGGGACAACCTACCATCAAATTTCATCCCTCAGTCCACTGGGGCATGCTAGGGCATATCATCACCTAAAAATTTCTTACTAACAACATGTCTTTGAAACAATGCAACATGCACATTGTCTCAAAGAGGGGTGAAATGTAGGCACCTAAAAATGACTAACACATTTCTTCCAATTCAACATCATTTCTTGTCATCATCCCTTATTAACCCCTTCATCACTATTAATTAAATAGTTTTAATTATTTAATTAAGCTAACACATTTTCCTCTTTAATCAAATAAATTTTAATTATTTAATTATTTCTTAACTTCCCTCATTGCCATTAATTAAATGATTTTTAATTATTTAATTAATTAATCATTTTCCTCCAACCACTTTAATTAAATACCTTTTAATTATTTAATTATTTCTATTTTTCCTCATTCACATTAATTAAATAGTTCTAATTATTTAATTAAATTCATAATTCCCTCTATCCAAATTGATTAAATAATTTTAATTATTCGATTGAATCATGCATTCCTCTTATCCAACATAATTAAACAATTTTAATTATTTAATTAGCTAATATTTCCTCTCAAATTAAATAAATTATTTAATTTATTTAATTTTACTTTTCTATCTTTAAATATTTTAAAAATAAATAAAATTAACATTTTTTTATTTCCTAAATATATCATTTTATTTATATTCTTTCATCTCAAAATTTAGTGACCATTTCTAAATGTAGTGAGTTGGTTGAAAAGCAACCTCAGTTCACTCTCACTCACTTTCACTTCATCCACCCATGCAACTAGTCATTCGATCAATGCAACTACTTAACTCCGCATCTCAACCCTTTATCTTGACACATGTTGTTTTCACATTCATTATGATGTCTCAACCAACCTCATCCGTTGATATCTCCCAATCATCCTACACCATTGATCAAATATCAATAAAAGCTATAAAATAACCATCTTTTAGCCATTGAATCTCTCCATGAATTTTGATGAATCTTGCATTCATTTTTCTATAAAGGTTATGCTAAGGTTTATAAGCTGAAACATAGAAAAATAGGAAGAGATGAGATGATGGTGATCTAAATGTAAAGAAACTAGGATCAATTCCACTTTTCCAAGGGTTTCATTAGGATGCAAATCCACAAGGTATAAAGATTGAATTTCAACCCCAAAGGTGAGCTAATCAAACTTGAATCCGATCCTTTTGAGTCATAGAAATTAATTGAAAATGACTTGGAATGATTGACCTAATTGAACAATATGACCTAATATGAAAAATGCAATATTTTGAAGATGCACAGATTGAAACTGTAAATTACATGTGGATCTGGGAAGTGTCAGACGATATGTACCTGTCACCAAAGCTAGATTTGACATGTGTAGTAGGACTCAGTTGCCCCTGGGTGGATGGGTCTTTGATTAGGAGTCCTAAAACTTATTTTGTAGTCCTCCGATGTTGGATCTGAGCTCTTGATTACTAGTTATAGAACTGTCGAAAGTATAATCAATAGGTTCTATAAATGAGTTTTTGTGGCTTGACAACTTTGATGATAACAAATGCAACAATGGAGAATTTACCTTCAATCTTCTTTCAATATTCTTCAAACCTCTAACCTACACATTTAAAAAGGGAGAAATGTTGGGCCATTTAGGGGCTTGCCTCAATCAAACCCCGTGTAAGTGTTTCCACTTCCACAATTGCAATGCCAATGATAGGAATGATAATTGAAAGGAAGGAATGATGCATGAACAAATGCTACAACTCACCACCCTTCAATGGCTTCCTTGAAGGATTGAGGTCATGTACATCACTTCAAGGATTTGGATCTTTCTTGTTTGAGTGTTTGAATGCTTTGGACACCTTCAACAAAGGTTAGCCTTCACTAAACATGGACATGGACACTCATAAAATCACATAGAATTTGACATGATGTTAGGATCTTGGATTGCTGCAATAAAGATTTGCAATACTACTCTTGAATTGCTCAATAATTCTCTTGATCATAAGTTTCCCAATGATTTTATAGACAACTCTTGTTAGATTTGAAATGATGCAATAACTAGGTATTTATATGCAGTTGTACTAATTTCCCAAAAAATAGATTCTAAAAGCCGACACTTGATATTTGAATTTTGGATGTTAAAAATGCTGCTAACAATACATTTGAATTTGGGTCTTGGTGAAGGAGGACCCATTCGCCCATGGGGGAATGGGTCCTGTCCCAAATTTCCAAGACACATTTAGTCGGGAGAAAAATAACAATTTGTTGCATTTATTGAATGCATGCAATCCTTCGAAAAATGGTAAAAATTAGGCTTTGGAATGCATAATTTGGAAAATTAGAAGCTTAATTAAGTCCAATAAATTATGGGGGCCAAAATATAATGTGAAATTATTAATGGTGACAATTTTTGACACTACATTTAGCCCCACTTTAGTGAGAGTATGAACTTATTGTCAAATTCACACTAAAGTAGAGAAATATATGTCAAGAGAGGTTTGATTGTCCAAATGTTGAAAATATAGGATGACTAAGGATCAAGGGAGGTGATCAAGCCCCCAAGATCCAAGATCCCATGACAAACCAACATAATACAAAGGAACACACATGTATGATATGTAGGAAAATAACATACACAAACATACATGTAAAAAAAAATGAAGCATACACAATGAAAAAACACATGATACCATGAAACATAAAGATGATGATGAAATGGAAATAAATACAATGTAAACACAAAGAAGACACATGAAAAACACATAAAAAGAAACACAGAAAAAACAAAAGGTTAGTACTAAAAAGAATTCGAGTCAGTAAGGCAAAGAGACCTCAGTCTTAAATTGTCTTGTTACCAGATTTTCACTCATAGGCTCAATCAAGTGCAGTTTATTGATTTTAAACTAAGAAAATGAGGTAAATTTTATTAAATTTCCAACATTACATTCAAATGTATAAATTAAACAATCCATAAAATATTACAATTGCAAATTACTGCATTCATACACATGCATGTAAAGGAAGAAATATTTTGATCTTTTTCAGAAAAGAGTAATCTTTATTGAATGCATAAGTGTACATTATCTCACACAAGCTGTGAGATTGAATTAAATTATTCAATACAAATTATGAAAAGTGTATACATGAATAAGTAAGGAAAATAAATGAATGTGCATAGAAGAAAAGTAACCAACCATTTCCTGTGAATGACTGGTTCTGATGTGTTTTCTTGTCCTGCTATTGTTTCGAGCTTCATATGTCCCTTCTAGCTCCATACCGCTTCTAGTCCTGCATGTGACAGTAACAATGGTGTTAGAGCATGCTCTAAGCAATGACTGATTACAAAAATTATATACACATTCACCCTATGCATGTATAAAATGATCATCATGTGCATTAAATAAGCAATGCAAACCTTGGATGTCCTAGAAAACCATTGAAGTTATCAAACACGTCCAAAATATGCATTTATTTCTAACGTTTGCTTCATGTGCAGATACAGGAAAAATAATGTTGTTGTTTTGATTCATTTAATATCAGCATATGAGTGGGGAAAATGTGGCTCCCACGAGGGTTGAGCTCAGCTCATATTTTTATCCTAAGCAATATGAAGGAAAAGTAATCAAGTTATCTTTGCAATTATTGAACAGGTATACATCTGTAGCTTCACAAAGCAATTATTACTCATTGGAAACAAGAGGTGTTTCAAGGATTCATTAAGAGAATAGTTTTAAATAACAAGTAAAATTCCAAAGAAAGATACCATATCAATGTAAGGTTCTAAGAGAAATGTATATCAAAGAGAAAAATGGCTCATGTAGATACAACAAGACCTGAAGGAATAGTCATAATGCCACTAAAGCATTATTGAGAAATATAATGATATTTATCATAGCATACAACACAGGAAATACCATGAGTACAAGAACAGTGCCATTTTGAGAACAGTTTCATTTTCCAATGCAGATGGAAAGAATTAAAGAGCATTAAAATGGACATACGAACTCACAAGGGAAACAAACTTGACTTTAATTAATTTAGTCCTTGATGATAAACAAAGCATATGAACTATTATAGGATGTTGAGGAGTTGTCATGATGAAATGCAGTGGTTACTAGATGTGAAAAAAATAAAATCTATAGGAGATTCCATCTCATGAAATGTAATGAGCTTAATGGAGGCAGGGTATTGGGATTTTGAAGCAAGATTTACATAAAAAACAAAATGCTACCAATATTAAAAATTTCATGTCTTACAAATAAGAAGATTACAAATGCAGAGGTTACAAGATTCACTATTTATCTACAAATGTAGAGGATAATGCACTGAGCATTAGTGGCAACATATGAGATAGGAACAATCATAGTTCTATGGTCAATGAAGATGCTATCTCTCTAAGATTTGATGTACCCAACAATGGATTGCATACAACAAAAAAATACAGATCATTAAAGATTGTTATTTCAGTCTCAGGCACAAAGCAAGATAGACATTGAAAAAGTTTACTGAAAAGATCATAATCACTGCAACAATAGAAAATGTAATCTCAAGGGTTTCGAGTGAAAGAGGGTAACATTTTCTTCTGGAAAAGTTGACTAGGAAAACTCGTGTTTCATCTTTTCAATTAAAGATCGGCTAGGTAGATAAAATCAAAAGCACCATGGAGAATGAAGAATCATGCAAAAATAGTAAGGTTTTTGTTCTTTCAGATCATAAAACATGTGTGGTAGGGATTTCACATACAAATCATTATCAAACAATATAAAAGATTCAAGATATTTCATGGGTTCGATAAAGAACAATGATGCTGAATGAAAAATTTACCTGAAGATGAAAAGCACCATTAAAATATCCCTGATAATTCCATGAAGTTCAAACCATGGTAGTGCCTTCTTAGCAAAGCAACAACTCTAGAAAAATACAATGCCAAATGAAGAGAGGAGTAGCTCACAGTTTTGAGTTAGGGTTTCCAAAACACTAAATGGTCGATCATCATTTAGGCATTTTTGTCTTTACTTTAAAATATTTTCATGCATAAAAATTAATGCCTATGTGATATATTGAGTTCCCTTTTGGCATTAGATTTCAAAACAAGGTCAAAAGTCACCTTTATTTTTCACAAGATTAAAGGCTAATTTTGAAATGTAAAAGGCACATTATTAAGGTGATGCATTATAAATCACCTTAATAAGTGTTATGTAATTGCAAAGGAAGTAGGCATTAGTTTTTATAATTAAATCAAAAGGGAATTAGTTGTTCATGGAGGTTATGCTTTTGCAAGCACATTGGAGGAGGTTTAGGAGGTTTTCCAACATGTGCTAAGAATATAGGCATGTTGATTCAGTTTTGAAACAAAAGGAGAACATATAGGAGTTTTTTTTTTGCTTTTTGGAGCAATTTGGAGATTTTTTTGGGTAGTTGGAGATGTCATTATGTTGGAAATAGTCAAATTTGACTTTTTCATCCTTTTGAAGCTTATTTGGAGGGAATTTGGTTGCTTGAAAATAGGCTTTAAGGAGGCATACGAGTTCAAGAGTTTCTAGATCCTATTTTGGTGGATCTTAGTTGGAGTTGGATATAGTCACTTATAGGGCTTCATTGTAATCAGTTTAGACTTGCTGATTTCCAACTTAGTGACTTTTGGAGTCCATAGTCAGGTTTTTGAAAGCTTTGTAACTCAGTTTTGAAGATGTAATACAGTGCAGACCTTGGAGTATTTTGGTGTTGAAATTTCTTGCCTCCTTGTTCTTGCAGCTTTGTGCATGCTAGTGATTGATCAAGCTATTTGTGAGAATTTTCATAATTTCCTTTTAGAATTGTCTCATAGTTTATGCCTTTTTTGCAATTAGAGAATCAATATAGGTTGCTGATTGTGTCATACGATTGCTTTTAGTTTCTAATTGTGAAGTTTGTTTTCCTTTTTTTAATTACTGTAATTGACCTTCTAATGAAATATTTATGCAAAGATTCACTGTAACAAGTTGTGCAAACATAGTTTCCATTGGTTGAAACCAAGTGTTAATTTATGTTTCTCATTATCCATCTTAAATTTGGTGTATCACTTTACTTTTAGTTTTAGTATTTCCTTTTAAGCACTCTTTCTCCGTTTTCCTTTGAAAAATTAGTAGTTTTAGGTGACACCATAGGAAGCCAACCTTCTCTGGAGGTTGACCTCTACTTATCAAAGCTGAGCTTGAGAGGTCTTCCCATGTTACACTGTAATGTTGAATTTCACATTCAACAGGGTGCAATTTTAGTAGATAACAATTTTGTCATGCTCGGTGGGACAAGAACTTGTTTCCAGTTCAAGTTTTCTGCATTTTAGCTGCTGTTTGGTATGCACAATAGTTTGTATCTACCTTTTGAGGTGTTTTAAATACATACCCGATGACTCTGATGACTCTATTTTAGTGGAAAATTAGTATTACATCACAATATTGAGAAATTGGTGTTTTTCTCAATGTTATCAGCCTTTGGAGGTAGTTTGAACAACACCTAGTGACTTCAAGCTCAAATCTTTTGGTTTCTCAGACACAAGTGTTGGTATGTCTCAAAAGAATTTGTTAGTTCTGAGTTTCCAACTCTTTGAATGAAAAGATGTCAAATTTTCATGAAAATGCTTACTATTACCCTCCATATCATGAGAATGTTGCTTATCATAATCCTTATCAGCCTTTTCAAGTTGAGCATGCAGCTGGTTATAGTTCAAATCCCATGTTTTTCCAGGAAAACCAGAATACCCACTATGAATACCACCCACCTAGCCTTACTGAGCCTCCATATCAACCTACAAATGATCATCCACATACCCAGGAGCACCCTTACCAGAATGTATTGGATTTGATCCAACAGGTTGACTGTACATTATGGGATCTAAGTCAAGGTCTTCACAACTTGAAGATTGATGATATTGGTAAGGTATTTGCATGCATATCTAGAATGTTGGTTGACATTAAGAGGTAGAAAAGGACCATTATGTAGCAATAAGAAATGGTTGAACAAGCCTATTCTTGTGATCAGGAGTTAAGGATGCAAAGGATGCAGTTTGAAGAAGGTCTCAAACGTGAGATAGCTGCTAAGGAGGGGCAAATGAAGCTTTTGTCAGCTCAGGTGCAAGGAAGTCATGCTTACCTAGAATATCAATGCAAGTTTCATGAGGAGGTTTGAAGAAAGTAGTTTCAAGAGAGTTTTGAAAGGAAGAGAGTTTCAGTTAAAGAAGAGGAAGTAGAGGAGGTCCACAAGTATGAGTTTCAAAATTTCAAATAGGAAAAATCTTCTGGGTTTTCAAGCGAATCTACTGCTAAGACTTCTACCCTTGAAATTCCAAGTTGGAAAAGCCCATCTCTGCCACCTTATGAGGTTCCTTCACCTATCATACAAACAAAATCATGCTCTAACAACTAGAAAATAGAATCGGAGCAAACCCTTGATCAAAATAGCTCATTCCCTAAGGAGGAGATTAGAACTACAAATCTGTTACATCTAGCTATGGAGCATTATCGAATAGCACAAAGATATCTCCAAGCCTAAGAAACTGTTCTAGGACAGCAGGAAGACATCAAACCAGCTGATGAGTTGCTGATTAATGATGATCATCAAGAAAATAGAGCCTTGGACCATGATGAGGATCATTAAACTGAACCTGATACCATTCTCCAAGGTATGAGCTGTGATATTTTTGAACATATTATAGAAGAAGAAGCTAATGTTGAGATTTATGAAGAGATATGCATGGACATAATTGAACATTTTTGTTCAAATATTGATGACAAGGAATTAGCTCTGTTTGAGGAGGTTGACATTCATGCAAAAATTCAACAGCAAGTTCATAGGTTTGAACAAGAAACTTCTCATGAACCTGTTTTACAAGATCTTGTTTGGTCGGAGGAGTTTCCTTCCTACTGTACAATAGACCTTGAAGCTGAATTATCAGATGAAAGCTTGTTTCATGAGGTTGCTTCAGTAATTGAGCACTTTCCTTCCTTCATTAAAGAGGAGCAACCTGTGTTGAACTATGTTTCTTTGAGTGATAACCAGGTTTTTGATGTTAAACAAGTTGTTTGTAAGACCCTTCCAAGAGCTGATAGCTTTGATGAGTTATTAGTTACTTTAGTGGAAGAGGATTGTCCAATCACCATGGAGGAGGAGCTTACCTTGAAACTTATTATGCAAGATGAAAGTAATGCTACTATTTCTGAGCATTCAGATTGTCTTTCAAACTTGGCTATGAAGCAGGACAACCAATTGAAATCAAAAGAAAGAGAGGCAACGAACAAGGAAAGCCCAAGTTTTATTCATTCAAGAGGTTGTCCAATCAGATACTTAGCCAGTTTGGAGATCATTGAAGTATCAGAGTTCATGTTTGCACCTAGGCATGAAGATGCAATTGAAGCTGACTTGGGAGTAACAACTAAAAATGAACAAGTTTAGCTCACTTGTCCAAGCTAGGACAGTGATAAGCATCATCAAAATCAAGTTGCAAGTAAGCTTATTTGCATTTTTCATGAAACATTGCAGCAATCTATTGAATATCTACTTGTGTTTCATATATTTTCAGCAATACATAGTCATGAAAAGCATTAGTTGTTGCTAAGAAAGGGGTGTTATTTTGCAAAGACAATTAATGGGTTTGTTTGACCAGTTTCTCTGTTGGTTAGTGTAGGATAGTATAGGTTTTAGTTCTAGTTTCATTTCCATAAGTGTTGTTCCAACATAGTTAGGTAGTTTCCTTTTTGTAGTTTTTGTTTTCAATAAATGCCAAGGTGTCATTCATACTGTCAGTTCTGCTGAGTTACAGAAGTTCTGAATCTATTTTCCTAAGTCATGAGCCTAGTTTCTGAGTGACTCCGTGCCTAAGGATTGGTGTAGGCAACTGGCTAGAATGTTTAGCAGGCAAACATGCAACAGATGTCACCAAAAATGTTACCAGATTTTCACTCATAGGCTCAATCAGGTGGAGTTTGTTGATTTTAAACTGAGAAAATGAGGTACATTTTATTAACTTTCCTACATTACATTTAGATGTATAAATGAAACAATCAAGAAAATATTACAATTACAAATTACTGCATTCATACACATGCATGTAACAGAAGAAAGATTATGATCTTTTCAGGAAAGAGTAATCTTTATTGAATGTTGTACATTATCTCACACAATCCGTGAGATTGACTTAACTTATTCAATACAAATGATGAAAAATATATACATGAATAAGTAAGGAAAATAAATCAATGTGCATAGAAGGAAAGTAACCAACCACTGCCTGTGAATGACTGGTTCTGATGTGTTTTCTTTTCCTGCTATTGTTCTGAGCTTCATCTGTCCCTTCTAGCTCCATACCGCTTCTAGTCCTGCATGTGACAGTAACAATGGTGTTAGAGCATGCTCTAAGCAAATACTGATTACAAACATTATATACACATTCAAACTATGCATGTATAAACTGATCATTATGTGCATTAAATAAGAAATGCAAACGTTGGATGTCCTAGAAAACCATTGAAGTTATCAAACACATCCAAAATATGCATTTATTTCTAACATTTGCTTCATGTGCAGATACAGGAAAGATAATGTTGTTGTTTTGATTCATTTAATATCAGCATATGAGTGGGGAAAATGTGGCTCCCACGAGGGTTGAACTCAACTCATATTTTTATCCTAAGCAATATGAAGGAAAAGTAATCAAGTTATCTTTGCAATTATTGAACAGGTATACATCTGTAGCTTCACAAAGCAATTATTACTCATTGGAAACAAGAGGTGTTTCAAGGATTCATTAAGAGAACAATTTTAAATAACAAGTAAAATGCCAAAGCAAGATACCATATCAATGTAGGGTTCCAAGAGAAATGTATATCAAAGAGAAAAATGTCTCATGCAGATACAACAAGACCTGAAGGAATAGTCATAATGCCACTGAAGCATTATTGAGAAATATAATGATATTTATCATAGCATACAACACAGGAAATACCACGAGTACAAGAACAGTGCCATTTTGAGAACAGGTTCATTTTCAAATGCAAATGGACATAATTCAAGAGCATTAAAATGGATAGATGAACTCACAAGGGTATCAAACCTGACTTTAAGCAATTTAGGCCTTGATGATAAACAAAGCATATGAACTATTATAGGATGCTGAGGAGTTGTCATGATGAAATGCAGTGGTTACAGGATGTGAACAAAATAAAATCTACAGGAGATGCCATCTCATGAAATGTAATGAGATTAATGGAGGTAGGGTATTCAGAACGCTACTAATATTTAAAATCTCATGTCTTACCTATCAGAAGATTACAAATGCAGAGGTTACAAGATTTAGCATTTATCTACAAATTTAGAGGATAATGCACTGAGCATTAGTGGCAACATATGAGATAGGAACAATCATAGTTCTATGGTCAATGAAGATGTTATCTCTCTAAGATATGATGTACCCAAGAATGGATTGCATACAACAAAAAAATATAGATCATTGAAGATTGTTATTTCAGTCTTAGGCACAAAGCAAGATGGGCATTGACAAAGTTTATTGAAAAGATCATAATCACTGTAACAATAGACAGTGGAATCTCAAGGGTTTTGAGTGAAAGAGGGTAACATTTTCTTCTAGAAAAGTTGACTAGGACAGCTCGTGTTTCATCTTTTCAATAAAAGATCATCTAGGTATATAAAATCAAAAGCACCATGGAGAATGAAGACATGCAAAAAATAGTAAGGTTTTTGTTCTTTTAGATCATAAAACATGTGTGGTAGGGATTTCACATACAAATCATTATCAAACAATATAAAAGATTCAAGATATTTCATGGGTTTGATAAAGAACAATGATGTTGAATGAAAAAATTACCTGAAGATGAAAAGCACCATTGAAATCTCCCTAAGAATTCCATGAAGTCAAACCATTATAGCACCTTCTTAGTAGAGCAACAACTCCAGAAAAATACAATGCCAAATAAAGAGAGGAGTAGCCCGCGGTTTTGAGTTAGGGTTTCCAAAACACTAAATGGCCGATCATCATTTAGGCATTTTTTCCTTTAAAATATTTTGATGCATAAAAATTAATGCCTATGTGATATATTGAGTTCCCTTTTGGCGTTAGCTTTCAAAACAAGGTCAAAAGTCTCCTTTATTTTTCACAAGATTAAAGGCTAATTTTGAAATGTAAAAGGCACATTATTAAGGTGATGCATTATAAATCACCTTAATAAGTGTTATGTAATTGCAGAGGAAGTAGGCATTATTTTTTATAATTAAATCAAAAGGGAATTAGTTGTTCATGGAGGTTATGCTTTTGCAAGCATATTGGAGGAGGTTTAGGAGGTTTTCCAACATGTGCCAAGAATATAGGCATGTTGATTCATTTTTGAAACACAAGGAGAACATATAGGCGTCTTTTTTTTCTTTCTTTTTGGAGCAATTTGGAGCTTTTTGTGGGTAGTTGGAAATGCCATTATGTTGGATAGTCAAATTTGAAATTTTCATTCTTTTGAAGCTTATTTGGAGGGAATTTGGTTGCTTGAAAATAATCTTTAAGGAGGTATACAAGTTCAAGAGTTTCTAGATCCTATTTTGGTGGATCTTAGTTGGAGTTGGATATAGTCACTTATAGGGTTTCATTGTAATCAGTTCAGACTTGCTGATTTCCAACTTAGTGACTTTTGGAGTCCATAGTCAGGATTTGGCAAGCTTTGTAACTCAGTTTTGAAGATGGAATACAGTGCAGACCTTGGAGTATTTTGGTGATGAAATTTCTTGCCTCCTTGTTCTTGCAGCTTTGTGCATGTTAGTGATTGATCAAGCTATTTGTGAGATTTTTCATAATTTCCTTTTAGCATTGTCTCATAGTTTATGCCTTTTATGCAATTAGAAAATTGATGCAGGTTGCTGATTGTGTCATAAGATTGCTTGTAGTTTCTGATTGTGAAGTTTGTCTTCCTTTTGTTAATTATTGTAATTGACCTTTTGGTGAAATATTTATGCAAAGATTCACTGTAATAGGTTGTGCAAACATAGTTTCCATTGGTTGAAACCAAGTGTTAATTTATGTTTCTCATTATCCATCTTAAATTTGGTGTATCACTTTACTTTTTGGTTTAGTATTTCCTTTTAAGCACTCTTTCTCCCTTTTCCTTTACAAAATAAATAGTTTTAGGTGACATCATAGGAAGCTGACCTTCTCTGGAGGTTGACCTCTTCTTATCAAAGCCCAACTTTAGAGGTCTTCCCATGTTACACTGGAATGTTGAATTTCATATTCAATAGGGTGCAATTTTAGTAGATAACATGTCTCAAATATCAAACGTCATTATCAAATAAAGAACATGTGCCATAAGGACTAAAGTCATACACATCACTCATGGAACACATGGCTCCATTGGCAAGAAATTTATATTATGCTATGTGGTCATGTTAAAAGGTATTCATGAATCACACAATAGAAAAGTTTGATATTTTCTAGGTGAACCACAAACTGAGAGACACACGTGCTAGTGAAGTCCAATATTCACTAGGTGAGTCGCCAAGACAAGGTAAAATGAGAGACACACACTATGTCTACAAGGTGGTCAAAAATGGGAAAACACACACTAGGTCTACAAGGTGTGCCCATAACAACCATACCAAGAGTTATAATCCATGATAAACTTGATAAGGTGCCACAAGATGCTATTCCAATGCTACACTAAGTTTAACCCCTATGAAAAAAGTATAAAAAATGATACACATGGATAGCAAGTTGTATTATGCCAAGTTCCATGAAATAAAAAGGTTTGCACATGGCTAGAAATCTATATTATGCTAGGTTCCACGAATATGACAAGGTTTAACATCACGAGGGATGAATATGGTAAGGCTTTAAAAGCTCAAGGGATGTTATGATAACATCACCACAAAAGGTAACAATCAAAGGGGTTTGCTTAATACATGAAGGTCACACCTTAGGGAACACCATACACAATATCACCACCAAGAGAGGAATAGTCAAGGAATACAAGATCACACCCTAGGGCATACCAACCATAGCATTAACACTAAGGGGAACATCATATGCCCATAAACATCACATTCTTATGGGACATAAAGTCCACTATCACCAGAAAGGAGACACATCACATGGATTAAGAAGGCCATACTTTGATTGACCAGGTCACACTTCCTAGGAGATAAATGCTATCATCACTAAGAAGGGACCATTTCTTATGCAAACAATAAACAAGGGACTCTATGCCCCCCTTAAAATATTAGTGTACTTGCTACACTAACATTTTAAGGAGATACAAAGGGATATCTTTCTTGAAGGAATGGACCTAGGACAAGGCTATCTAACCCATTGCCACCCAAGAATAGGGAAAAAGGTGAGCCTAATATGGTTCTCCTTGCAAGATAAAATATGGTTTCATAAAGCTATGTTTATACCTCCATGAATGATAGTGAATATGGCAAGGAGCACAACTAATGAATGCTAATCTATGACATGTTCAAACTGATCCTTGTAGGGATTAAATTCCTTCAATATCTTCTTTAAAACATGACATTCATCAGTGAGATGTCCAAGTGTTTTATGATATGCACAATAAGACATGTTTGTACTCTTTCCTTTCTTATCTTCTCATTCATGGATATGTGGTAATGTGATAAGTCCTATATTGAGAAATGTTTGTAAGGCCTACTCAGTCTTTGTTATAGTATGTAGAAATGGTAGTTTCTTAAGTTTATAAGGCTTGTGTTTCTTACTTGGTTGACCAAATGTTTGGTGTAAAGGTGGAGGATCTTGATAACCTAATTCCTTACTATATTTGGATGGTGTTTGCTGCAACAGGGAATACAATTCATGCTCATTATTAATGTCACATCCTTGCTTATTCAATATTCTAAAGCCCTGTCCATAAGTTTGTTCCAAGTCAATGGGTGTATTTTTAAGCTTATACTCATATGATGAAATATTGGTTGATGTAATTTTGTTGTGATTGTTATGGATAGGTTTCTCCATGCATGTTGTCGAGGTATGCCTTGTGGTCCAGTTTTGGGGTGTAACAAAGTAAATGCTTCAAGTGGTGGTATGGAAGGATGCTTTCGGTATGGGGTAGTAGGCCTTTGCATTGAAGGATAAAAGGCTGCAAAATTTTCAAGGTTATGCAAAGATCTTTGTATGAACTCATGCACGCTTTCTTCCTCTTGACTAATGACATTAAGAAGAATTGTAATAGGAGAAGGTGTATCTTGAATGCCATTATCAAAATTATTATCCTCACTAAACACATAGCTTGAAACATCAACCAAGGATTTCAAAGACATCCAAATTTTACCAAAACACGTATCCATGATGATATTTTGTGAAGTGAAGAAAAATAGAGGGTTACTAAATATGGGATTGATGAACTAATTAGGGACCTATTTTCCTTTATTTCATTAGGAAATGAGATCCACACAATGAATTGATTATCAACCCTTAGGTGAATCAACCCAAATTGGGAATCATTAGATTTCCTTATGATTGAAGGATGGGGGTCAATGTCAAACAACACTTTGGGGAGAAAAAATAAAAATAGAAAATCAACACCAAAATGCAATCTAACACTTGGATCTTGAAGATTAAGCTCAATATTTGAAGAACCAAAAAACTAAATACAGATCTGAGAAGGGTAGAAACATGTATACCGGTAACCAAAAATGCTTTTCAAAAGATGGTCTGAGACTCATTCACCCATGGGAGAATGTGTCCAAGTACAGGGGTTGCAACAATATTTTAGGAGCATTTGGTGCAGATTTGAAGCTTTTGATTTTCCAAGTTTCAGTGTTGGAAAGTCGAAAATCTGATCTATAGGTTAGATTCCATGATTTGATGACAACTTTGAAAACTTTTGCAACTTTGTAAATCTTTCTCTTCAAAAGGTATTCAAGTCTTCTTCAACCTAAATCTGCAATCATACAAAGAGAGGGAAAAATGGTTTTTTTTAGGTGAATGAGGGTTTTCCTTGGTCAAACCCCATTTTGGTAA
Source organism: Sequoia sempervirens (assembly GCA_007258455.2). Taxonomy (NCBI): domain Eukaryota; kingdom Viridiplantae; phylum Streptophyta; class Pinopsida; order Cupressales; family Cupressaceae; genus Sequoia; species Sequoia sempervirens. The sequence continues at coordinate 28,385 of VDFB02334578.1, read as the reverse complement.
TCAGACCTTGAATTGAAATAATGAATGAAAGAGGGAATGAAGAATGAAAAAAGATATGTTACCACCCAACAAACCCTTGAATGAAACCTTGATAATGGAGATCTTAGGAGGTCTACAACTTGCATGAGATGGCTGAATCGGATGTGGATTTTGACACTTGAATTTTGCTTGAAATGATACTTTGAATTCTTGAATGGATCATGAAACCTACATCACAATGTTAGCTCCAAAAACATGCATGATTCAAGAAGAATTTGACATTATGAATATATCTTTAATGCTGCAATAAATCTCTGATATATCTACTCTTGGATTCCCTTGATCATAAACCTTAGCTCTTGTGAAGTCACATAAAAATTCTAAGTGAAACTTAGTGAAATAACCTTGTATTTATAGGTATGTATCCTTAATTTCTTGAAATTCAAATATCACAAATCAACATTGAATTATGGATTTGGAAACATTAAAATACCACCAAAAACATAATTTAAATTTAGGTCCAAAGGTCTAGGGAGGACCCATTAGCCCATGGGAAAATGGTCCCAGGTCCCTATACTTGAAATACACATTGCTCAATGTAAAGTGTTATGTTTAGACATTAATTATTGTTGGGTTTCCCCTTCAAAAAATATAATTAATTAGGTTTGTAAATGAATTAAAGGGCCATTTAAGGAATAATTAAGCTCAATTAATTAAGAGGGCCCAAATAATTTTGTAAATGTAAAGAGGTACATTTAACATTACTAAATTAAGGAATTATTAAGTCCAAATTAACTAGGAGGGCCCACACAAGTGAGAAAATGTAAAGGGTTACATTTTTCTACACTACATTTAGCCCCCACTTTAGTGAGAGGATGACCTTGCGTCAAACTCACACTATAGTAGACAATCAAGAGAGGTCTAATTGTAAAATCATTAGAAGGATAAGATGACAAAGATGAAGGAGGGTGATCAAGCCTCCAAGATCTAATATCTCATGGAAAATACAACAAAGGCACAAGGAGACACATGCCTATGTTAAACATATATATGTATGCATCAATAACAAGATACTCAATCATACAATTTCAAAGACTCAAAGAAAGAGTGGAAAAGGAAAAGAGAAAGGATCAAGCCTCAACTGTCCAACGTGATGTGGAACACACCTCAACTGTTTGTTTAAAAACATTTACAAGTGGAACTTGTTGCCCACTATGCAAATAACAACACTCTCACATGGTCTAGTGAAATCCGTTGTCCACTAGGTGAGCCCTCAAGGGTGGAAAATGAGAGAATCTTATTAGAATCCCATACCATAACAAAGTTATACCTCTGATAGATTTAATAAGGCACCACACAATACGAACTTCAAGCTTCATAAGGCTTAGAAAGATACTTTATGATAAACACTTATGAACAAACAATGCACCACAGGCAAGCAAAGTGAGTTATTCTTGGTGGCCATGAAAAAAGGGTTGTAACTTTGAGCTTCAAAAGATTAGCAATCTACATTATGCTAAACACTTATGAAAAAAATACAAATAGGATAAGACATGTTCAAAGGGATTTTTCTTAGTTCATGTAAGGTATCCTATTAGGGAACATCATTTCTAATGTCCCCAAGAGAGGACAAGTCTAGGATAAAAGATTCATAACTTAGGGAATGTAATGCGTAGCATCACCACTAAGAGGAAAGTCATATGCCAAGAAAGGTCACACTCTTTGTGGAAATAAAACCCAATGACACCACCAAGAAAAAGATACATCACAAGAAGTAAGAAGACCACACAATGAAACATAAGAAATAGTCCAAGATTTTCAAAATGATAATGCCAATGTATGCCCCCACTTTAAAGAAATTGCTAACACCAAAATGTGAGCAATTACTTTAAAGTAGAAAATGATAAATGCTAACAATAATGAAGACATGAGAGCTTATTTGGAAATCCCTATGCCAAGTCATATGTTTCCAAATGAAGCTACATCATGAAAAAGGAGGGGGTTTCCCCCAAAATGAAATCCCAAAATCACACATAAGGGATCCACAGATTCAGGGTCAAAGTATGTCTTTGCCACAATGATATTGTAGAGCTCAAAAATGTCACCATTCCCCAAATAACTCATGGAACTTGAAGAATGACACATGGAGAGCAAAGAAAAAGAAATTTTTTTGGGGTCAACATGGAAAAGACCTAAATGTCTTGACACCTTGCGTCATCCCCAAAAGGAAAAAAAAAGACAAAAGAAAAGGTAAAAGAGTTTACGACATAGAGAAGAATGTAGGTACAAATAGACGAATGAACATGAAGACACATCAAATAGAACAGTACGAGGGATCACATTACACACATGAAATCAAAAAAATAACATAAAGAATAGACTAGTAAGGCACATGTGAGTCAACCTATAGCAGGTCATTTGCATCCCAATTTTTTTCATCATATGTAGAAGGCACACAACTAGCCAAAGGGACAACATCAAGTGCCAAACTAGGAAAAGGCTATCTAACTCCTTGCCCCCACTAAGTGTGGGAAAAGGATGAGCCAAGATGGGTGGTGAGAATGATCTCCTTGCAATAGAGAAAATGATTTGTAATGAATGTAAAACATGCAATAGTGAGTATGATATGATCCTACAACTATCACATGGCAAGGAGGAAAGTTTATGTAATTGCTATCCAATTATGTTAGAAATGTTAGGAGGAGAAAAATAACTCAATACAAGCTTTAATGCACAACACGCATCAGTAAGATGCTTGAGAGTTCTATGATATGCACAATAATTCATGTTCGTAAGCTTATTGATTCTAGTGGGAGGAGGTAGTGTAATCCATCCTAGATGAAGAAGTTGCTCCATTTGTTGTTCAATTTCTATTTTAGTATTTAGGAATGACAACTTTTTGACTTTAGAAAGTTTAGATTTCTTACTTGTTTGAGGATCTTGTTGAGGTGGATGCGAAGGAGGACCTAAAATGACCCTATCATCCTTGTGAGGGATTTTTTCACTACGACAGAGGACACTTGTTTCCTTAGAATATATGGATGGAGAAGGATCATGATATCCTAAACCTTTAGTATCTTCAATTGGGATTTTTTCTAACAACTTATGAATCTCATGCTCATTTTTTGTGTCACATCCTTGTTTAGCTAAGATATTAAAGCCTTGGCCATAAGTCTCTTCGAGGTTGATGGGTGTGTTGGTGAATTTATTAACGTAGGATGGATGAGTATGCACTTGGTTAGAGGAAATAGGTTCACTCATTTTGGAGGTTTAGGCTTGGTCTGCGATTCAATCTCAGGATGTAAAAGAGTAAACATCTCTAATGATGGAATAGTAGGAGGTGTTGGCTGTTGCATGGAAGGGTAAAATGATGCATTTTTCTCAAGGTTATCAAGGCAATTGTATGAAATTATGCATGTTTTCATCATCTTCACCTAAGATACCAACTTCACAATGACATTCATTACAGGTAGGTTGAGCATGATTAGGTTCTATTGCATTAGGATCATTACCAAAAACATAACTAGAGACATCAACTAACAATGTCAAGGACTTCCATATATTATCAATACACATGTCCATTGTGAAAGAATGAATTGAAATGCAAAGATATTACAGATTTTCAGATTTAGAGCAAGATAATTTTTTGATTATGCTATGCAAAAACATAAAAAATTATGTCTTTTAGATGCAATTTTGAATTCAAATAATGCACAAAATTTGACAAATTATGCTTAATATGAACAATTTCAGATAACATAAATTTTGGAAACTGAAATAATAGACTGAAGATAGAAATAGAGAATGTAGAAACAATGATTTTAATGCTCAGAATTTCAAGAAAAGCCCTGATTAGGGACTCATTCGCCCATGAATGGTCTCACTTCAGTGTTTAAAAAAAATAATTTGTAAGTTTCTAAGATGATTTCTATGGTTTTCAGATTTTGGTTTCAGATAGTGAGTTATAGTTTCAGATTTCTATAAAATGAGGCCTAAATGCAAGTGAAAAATAGTGCTAAATGACAAGCAAAAAGACCTAATTGGAGATGCAATTTTGTAATGTAAATGAATGATGATGCAATGCTATGTAAACACTATGCAAAATGACTAATATTTTTGAATTTTCTTGATTTTAAAGGATGCAAAAATGCAAACCTAAAACGCTAAATGAGATGCAAATCAATGTAATGCAATGAAAATGAATGAAAAATATAGATCTAGGGCTGAAAATGGACTCCAAATCAGCAAGATATGATGCTCAAAAGTTAGGTTCACCAAAATGAAATGAAGAAAAATAGGGGGTTACTAAATATGGGATTGATGAACCAATTAAGGACCTATTTTCCTTTATTTCATTAGGAAATGAGATCCACACAATGAATTGATTATTAACCTTTAGGTGAATCAACCCAAAGTGGGAATCTTTAGATTTCCTTATGACTGAAGGACAGGGGTCAAGGTCAAACAACACTTTGGGGGAGAAAAACTAAAAATAGAAAATCAACACCAAAATTCAATCTAACACTTGGATCTTGAAGATTAAGCTCAATATTTACAAAACCAAAAAACATAATACAGATTTGAGAAGGGTAGAAACATGTGTACTAGTCGCCAAAAGTGCTTTTAAGAAGCTGATTTGAGACTCATTCGCCCATGGGCGAATGGGTCCAAGTATAGGGGTTGCAATAATATTTCAGGAGCCTCTGGTGTAGATTTGAAACTTCTGATTTGTCCAAATTTCAGTGCCAGAAAGTCATAAATCTGATTTGTAGGTTAGATTATGTGATTTGATGAAAAATTTGACAACTTTGTAAATCTTGCTCTTCAAAAGGTCTTCAAGTCTTCTTCAACCTAAATCTGCAATCACACAAAGAGAGAGGAAAAAATGTTTGTTTTTGGGTGAATGGGGGTTTGTATTGGTCAAACCCCATTTTGGTAATCAAACCTTGAATTGAAATAACAAATGAAAGAGAGAATGAAGAATGAACAAAGTTATATTACCAACCAACAAACCATTGAATCAAACCTTGATAATGGATATCTTAGGAGGTCTACAACTTGCATGAGATGGCTAAATCAGATGTGAATCTTGACACTTGAATCTTGCTTGAAATGATACCTTGAATGCTTGAATGGATCATGAAAACTATGTTGTAAGGTGTGAGCCTTGGTCTTCCTTGCAGCACTAACGCTTGGGTTTGTGACATGGTCTAACCACCTCCTGTGGTTCTTAACCAAAGCTTGTATCAGGCATTGACAGGTAGATCTTTTGGTGCAATGACAATTCCAACAATTGGTATCAGAGCTGGTCACAAGTTCAAACCCCACGCTTGTGCTAGGGGGGATTGTTGCAAGGTGTGACCCTTGGTTTTCCTTGCAGCACTAACGCTTGGGTTTGTGACATGGTCTAACCGCCTCCTATGGTTCTTAACCAAAGCTTGTATCAAGCATTGATAGATCGATCTTTTGGTGCAACGACAAGTCCAACAACCTACATCACAATGTTGGCTCCAAAAACATGCATAATGCAAGAAAACTTTGACATGATGAATAGATATTGAATGCTACAATAAATTTTTGATATATCTGCTCTTGAATTCCCTTGATCATAAACCTTAGCTCTTGTGAAGTCGCATAAAAATTCTAGGTGAAACTTAGTGAAATAACCTTGTATTTATATGTATGTATCCTTAATTTCCCAAAATTCAAATATCACAAGCCGACATTGAATTATGGATTTGAAAACATTAAAATACCACCAAAAACATAATTTAAATTTAGGTCCAAAGGTTTAGGGAGGACCCATTTTCTAATGGGTGAATGGGTCCCAGGTCCCTATACTTGGAACACACATTGCTCAATGTAAAGTGTTATGTTTATGCATTAATTATTGTTGGGTTTCCCCCTTTGGAAAATGTAATTAATTAGGTTTGTAAATGAATTAAAGGGTCAATTAAGGCATAATTAAGCTCAATTAATTAAGAGGGCCCAAATAAGTGTGTAAATATAAATATGTACATTTAAGAACATTAAATTAAGGCATTATTAAGTCCAAATTAACTAGGAGGGGCCAAACAACTGAGAAAATGTAAAGGGTTACATTTTTCTACACCATTTTGTAATAAGGTTCAAACTGCTAAACAATAGATGAAGGGAACTCATATAAGAACCTCACATAAAGCTAACTGATGCCTAGATAATAGGACAGAGTAGCCCAAGGGTGTCTGAGTCCTAGTTAGGAGTTTTGAAAGTTCAAAGTTTGACTATGTAGTACTCTATTTAATAATGTTGGTTCCACTTGCAAACAGTTGAAATAGTAAAACAATTTTCTTGAATTTTCTTAATGTATCCCAATTTGATGCAACATGCAAGTATGCAATGACGTTGAAGATTTTTAAACAAGTTTGAATGTAAATTTTAGATTTGAAATGTAATAATTGACTGATTCTAATATACATAGGACTTGAAAATGATGATTTTTTTGAACGAAAATTTTGAACACAAACAATGAAATTTCTTTCACCAAATGAACTAAAAGCAAAATGCCTTAAGATATGTAGTTATGAATTTGAAATTGAGATCTATAAGTACAAAAAAATTGAGCACGTAGAAATAGACAAGTGTAAAAAAGGTTGTTGATACGCCTGTATAAGGATAGGGTCGCCCATGGGCAAATGGGTCCTTATTCAGGTTTTGAAAACTAAAAATTTAATGTCTAACTTGTTTAAGGTTGTTCCTATCTACAAACAGGTTTGACAATGACTGTATTTCTAGAATTTTCCAATGTAATGCAAATGTATGACAATTTTGAAACAAAATGACACTATTTTGAATGCAATTTTAAAATGAAAATATGATCTAAATGACTGAAACACACCCTGATGCAAATATGAAACCCTAAATGAGAAATGCAAGACAAAATGATGCAAAACCTAAATCTAAGGTTTGAAAGACTACCAAATTAGAAAGCTATGATGTCAGAATTTAGGTTCACCAAAATGAAACATAGAAAAATGGAAAGGGGATGAGATGATGGTGTTCTAAATGTAAAGAACCTAGGATCAATTCCACTTTTCCAAGGGTTTCCTTAGGATGCAAACCCACAAGGTATAAATATTGAATTTCAACCCCAAAGGTGAGCCAATAAGACCTAGACATGATCCTTTTGAGTCTTATAAATGAATTGAAAATGACTTGGAATGATCAACCTAATTGAACTATACGAACTAATATGAAAATGCAATATTCTGAAGATGCATAGATTGAAACTATAAATTGCAGGTGGATTTGGGAAGTTTCAAGTGATATGTACCTATCACCAAAAGTTGGATCTGGCATGTGTAGAGGGACTCGGTCACCCCTAGCTGAATGGGTCTTTGATTAGGATTCCTAAAACTATTTTTGCAGTCCTCTGGTGATTGATCTGAGCTCCTGATTCCCAGTTACAAAACTGTCAAAATATCATCAATAAATTCTATAACTAAGTTTCTGTGGCTTGACAATTTTGATGGCAAAAAATGCAACAATAGAGAATTTACCTTCAATCTTCTTGAAACCTATAACCTACACATTCAAAGAGAGAAAATGTTGGACCATTTAGGGGCTTCCCTCACTCAAACCCCATGTATATGTTTCCACTTCCACAATGGCAATGGCAATGATAGGAATGATGAATGAAAAAATGTTGCAACTCACCACCCTTCAGTGGCTTCCTTGAAGGATTGAAGTCATGCACATCACCTCAAGGATTTGATCTTGCTTTTTTGAATGCTTGAATGCTTTGGAGACTTACAACAAAGGTTAGCCTTCACAATACATGAACATGGACACACATAAACTCACATAGAATTTAAAATGATGTTAGGATCTTGGATTGCTGCAATAAAGCTCTGAAATACTGCTCTTGACTTGATAAATAGTGCTCTTGATCATAAGTTTTCCAATTATTTTATAGCTAAATATTATTAGATTCAAAATGATGCAATAACTAGGTATTTATATACAATTGTACTAATTTCTTGAAAATTATATTCCAAAAGTCGATACTTGATATTTGAATTTTGGATGTTAAAATGCCACCAACAACATATTTGAATTTGGGTCCTGGCTAAGAAGGGGGACCCATTCACCCATGGGTGAATGGGTCCTGGCCCAAATTTCTAGGACACACTTAGTCGGGAGCAAAATAACAATTGGTTGCATTTATTCAATGCTTGCAATCCTTTAGAAAATAGTAAAAATTAGGCTTTGAAATGCATAATTTGGAAAATTAGAAGCTTAATTAAGTCCAATAAATTAGGGGGGCAAAAAAAAAGTGAAATTATTAAGGGTGACAATTTCCAACACTACATAAGCAATCCACATACATTTATTACAATAGTATCACACACAATGGAGTAAGGTTAGGCACGTTGGTGTAGGTAAGTTTGATATTGTTTCATTTACTTTGTTTGTGCACATGCTTTATTGAAGTAGGTTATTTAATTATTGGATTTGGGTTTATTATTGATTTTTATTCTCATTTTAGATTCAATAATTTTAAATGTCCTCTACAAACTTTATAAATTCTTAGAAATAAATAATGACAAATGTTTAAAACATTAATTATTAGTTAACTTTTTCTTTCTCTTTTTGAAGGATACACATCAACAATCTCCCTATACATTTTTATAAATTTATAATATACATTTTTTATATCCACGAGAACGTATAAATCACCCCAATGAACCCATAACAAATGTCATTCACTCATTGCCACATTTATTTTGACTAGGAGTATTCCAAAACTTTTACTGTGGAAGGTAGGTGTGTTAAATTTTTTCTCCTTAAATATAACTTAGATGGTTGATCATTGTAACATTGTATAATTTTAGTATACTTGCATAAATGTTTAGGAATAAAGAATATTAAGTTTTCAAGATATTAATTACGAGTTAAATTTTTATATTTTTTTGAAAGATATGCAAAAACAATCTCCTGGACATGTTCATAAATTTATAATACATATTTTGTTTTACATATTGTAGTAACAGAAAAAGTGTCCCTTTTCCTTAATTCAGAATAATTAACAATAAATGAGCCTAATGTTGCCTTGATTTAGTGTTGTAATGTGTGTTTCACATTCACATTAAGTATAGGACCCTTTTTAATAAAATGGACTTAATGATGCCTTATTTAGGGTGTTGTAAAGTGTTTCTTTACACTTTCACACTAATCTAGGGCTTTATTAATTAATTGAGATTAATTAGAGTTTATTTGGCCCCTTAAATTCAAATCCAAGCCTAATTCATTGGATTTTCCGAGGGATAAATATGGCACTCATTAATAATGTTTCACAACACTTAATTTGGCAAGGTTTGAGTCCTAGGCTAGTGACTTGGGACCCATTCGCCACTTGGCGAATGGGTTCTTCCTAGGTCCTAGGACCCCATTTTTACATGTTATTTCATATCCTCGAAGCATGTCCTAGTTGATTGTGCTAGGACCCATTCGACCTATGGTGAATGGGTCCTCCTTAACTTATGAAACCCCTTTTTGAACATATTTTGGCGGTATTTTAGTGATTTCAAATCCTAGGTCTGATGTCAGCTTGTGTTATTTGAATTTTGAGATTAAATCTTAAGTTATTATAAATATAAGCCTATTTCACCTAGTTTCATCTAAGAAACTTTATGAGCAAGTTCTAATAGCAAGTTTATGAGTTCAAGAGCATTCAAGAAGGCATTCAAGGGTAGATTATTAGAGTTTATTACAGCAATCAGAGATCCATTCCATCATGTCACAGGCATAGTGCATCATGAATCTTGTTGAGCTAATATGTTGATGTAGTATTGAAGATCCAATTCAAGCATATTCAAGGTGTTGTTTCTAATCAAGTGTTGTGATCAAGATCTACATTCATTGAGGCCACTTCATGCAAGATTGTAGTTTTGTCATTCAAGATCTCATCCAAGGTATCATTGTTACATGTTTCATTGTTTCATCATAAGGTTTAATTACCAAAAAGGGGTTTGACCAAGGAAAACTTTTTTCCCCTAACAATCAACAATTTTTCTTCTCTCTTGATGTGTGATTGCAGGTTTTAGATTGAAGATGAAGTGGAGAGTAAAAGTTGTAAAAAGTTGTCATCTTTATTGCAAGATCATGGAAAGTGATCTAAAAAAATTATTTCTAACTTTTGAGAGCTGAACAACTAGGATCTGGGAGTGTAGACATTGAAGAACAGAACCCAAAAATCACTTTTCCAGAACCCTAGTAGGGACCCATTCACCATTGGGAGAATGGGTCATTAGTGAGGCCCAAAACAACAATTTTTCTAACAGGTACACATCATTTTAGCATCTTAAAACCTTCCTATTTTCTATTATAACAGTTAAGTTTAATTTCTGATTGTTATTTATGCATTATACCTCTCGTAATTGAATGAAATAACATAGAAAAATTAGGTGTACCCATTTGGTTAATCCCATTTGTGGTGCACCTTTTTTATTTTTTTCACATACATAAGAGTCTAGTACATCATCCAAAACCCATAAAAAATATTATTTAGTCATTTGCATTTGTCTCTTCGCTATCTCTATTCTAGAAATTTTATTCTAGAATACGGGTGTGTCAAAATTTTCTCTCAAAATAAAATTTAAGCCATTGATAACTATTTATTAAATATTGAATTATTTTTTAGATATTTGCATAAATGTTTAAGAATAAAGAATGGTAGGTGTTGAAAAAAACAATTTCAAGTTAAAATATTCTATAGAATTATACTACAATGGTACTGACAATTTGTCAACTCAAAGTTTTACACCGTCCCACCATAAGCCTCCATAAATTGGGGAGCAAGGCATAGTGCATCATGCATGTTGTTGAGCTAATATGTTGATGTAGTATTGAAGATCCAATTCAAGCATATTCAAGGTGTTGATTCTAATCAAGTGTTGTGATCAAGATCTACATTCATTGAGGTCACTTCATGCAAGATTGCAGTTTTTTCATTCAAGATCTCATCCAAGGTATCATTGTTACATGTTTCATCGTTTCATCATAAGGTTTAATTACCAAAAAGGGGTTTGACCAAGACAAACTTTTTTTTCCCTAACAATCAACAATTTTTCTTCTCTCTTGATGTGTGATTACAAGTTTTAGATTGAAGATGAAGTGGAGAGTATAAGTTGTCAAAGTTGCAAAGTTGTAAAAAGTTGTCATCTTTATTGCAAGATCACGGAAAGTGATCTAAAAAAATTATTTCTAACTTTTGAGAGCTAAACACCTAGGCTCTAGGAGTGCAGACATTGAAGAACAAAACCCAGAAATCACTTTTCCAGAACCCTAGTAGGGACCCATTCACCATTGGGAGAATGGGTCCTTAGTGAGGCCCGAAACAACACTTTTTCTAATAGGTACACATCATTTTAGCATCTCAAAACCTTCCTATTTCTTGTTATAACAGTTAAGTTTAATTTCTTATTGTTATTTATGCATTATACCTCTCGTAATTGAATGAAATAACATAGAAAAATTAGGTGTACCCATTTGATTAATCCCATTTGTGGTGCACCTTTTTTTTCTTTGTTTCACATACATAAGAGTCTAGTACATCATCCAAAACCCATAAAAAATATTATTTAGTCTTTTGCATTTGTCTCTTCGCTATCTCTATTCTAGAAATTTTATTCTAGAATATGGGTGTGTCAAAATTTTCTCTCAAAATGCAATTTAAGCCATTGATAACTATTTATTAAATATTGAATTATTTTTTAGATATTTGCATAAATGTTTAAGAATAAAGAATGGTAGGTGTTGAAAAAAACAATTTCAAGTTAAAATATTCTATAGAATTATACTACAATGGTACTGACAATTTGTCAACTCAAAGTTTTACACCGTCCCACCATAAGCCTCCATAAATTGGTGAGCAAATCTATGAGATATCTCTTGGCTATCTAGAATATCCATTTACTATCACAACCCTTGATCTAAAAAATTAGATGATTAATGATTAATTTTGAGACTTATTTTCCCTAAATTTTATGGGTATAATTTATCTCCTACAATAGAAAACCAATCATCAACCATTGGTGGTTGAATGCCTATTTGTTCCTAATTTCAAGTTGATAATTCACCAAATAAATTAAAATATATCCTTTTACAACATGATATTTTCCCTTCCACATTATGTAATAATTTTAAACCACTTAATAATTTACTTCATAAATAATTTTTTATTTATTTAAATATAATTTTCAATTTCATCAAATAAATTATTTTGTTTTTATAAATTCATCTGTAATTTGTAATAAAAAATAACACTATTAGAAAATGTGCATAAATTGGCTTCAAAAACTAAATATTCCTCAAAATAGACATACTTCAATACAAAAATTAATGCATTAGGCCAAGATTCACTAGGATTTAGATAAATTTAGGGGGGATTTCTTACAATCATCATTGCCTTAAATTATTTGTAACAAATGAGCCTCTAGAAGTTGTTTTGTGATGCACTAAATTTCACTATAGGTCATTCAAGTGAAGTGATATAGATATATTTCATAGCCTTGCTATAATGACACATCACCCTATATGTGCATTTTCTTAGGTTTTGAGCTAATAATACATTTGAACTACACTTTAATAGTTTGTACTATTATTTTGTAGGTTCTAGATGGAGAAGAGGAGCTCACACATAAATATATTTGGTTGACCCCTCACAGATGGTAAGTAATACTATCTATGTTTTCATTGCAATTTTCATCTCCAAAGTTACTATATGTTGTACATGATATTTAATCTCATTTTTGAAGTTTAAAATATAGGATAAAGATAAGTTTACACTTATTTTGGGAAGTGACCTACCTAATGTTGTAGAATTTTTCCCCTAATGGTGCAATATATAAGTGCCCAAAACTGGATGAACATACATTTTAATGTTAAATGATGATCTAGTGACCCATCACATGACTATACATGATATGAAATGATGAATAGTCTCTCTTGAAAAATTCTAGCATGGTGGAAGTGTGTAGTTAGCATATAGGATTCCCTTTCTCTCTTTTTTATTCCTACTTGATCATTTTCCAAGATTTTGTCTTATTTTTCATTTTTGGCCCTCACATGATATATTTTCCCTTTTTTCATTGGTTCACCCTTGGGTGATCAACATTCTAGCCTAATAAATGTGTATTGGCCATGACAAATAAAATTTTGGTAAAAGGGATGAATTTGCTCTTTTGATTGTTGTCATCATTTCTTTGCATGGATCTTTCTTTCCATATTTTTGGATTTTTGCTTTGTTGGCTAGGAGCACCCACCATGGTTAGCTTTTTAGTATTTTTCTCAAAATCTCCTTCTTATAGTTTCCCAAAATCAGTTATAAGCTTTCCCAATTTGATTTGACACAACTCCTTCATGAATATTTTTATTTTTCCATAGTTTTTGGTAAGTTATCTTATTTATTAGGGATCTAATAGATTCATACAAAACTAGTAGGCTCATCAAATTGATCACAATCACAAGCAACAAATCCTAAATAGCCTTTAGGCTCATTCAAATCTATGCTATTGACTTCTTTCACATGCAAGCAACTCTAACACTTCAAAAACAACCATAACATATATCCTTTTGTCTTTATTTGTTCCTACACTATTTATCTGTTCACCATCTTCTACCATGAAGGGAGAGTCCATAAGAAAGAGAGGGACTAGAGACAAACTAGGTTATTGAGGACTACATCACCACAGTATCAACATTTCATGTACCTTAGATCTTCAATATTCAAGTGTGGAAGTTTTAGTACCACTTGTAATTTATTTAGATTAGTTTATTAAAATATTAGATAGATTAAATAATTATATTCAAAGATAGATTAATGGTAGACCAAGAAGTCTTTTTCTCTAAACTGAAAGCTATTCATTTAGATAGTTTGGATTAGGAGTAGTTCTAGGTTGTTCTTTGTTGTTAAAATAGCTTATTTCTTGCAAAAAAATCATCAAAACAATATCATTCATCTCTTAAGGATTTACAAAATACTAAGAACAAAATTGACTTTCAAACAAAATAATCATAAAACCTCTTAAAACAAAAAAAATGTTTTCCCCATATATAAAATCTAAAATTATTAAAGATAACTCACGTATAGCCAATGTTTAATTGAAAATTAGAGAAGTTTTAAATTCATTCTAAGATTATTTTTTCTTACTTTTTTATTATTATCACAATTGGATTTTTAAAAGGAAAGTAATCTTTACTTGCTAATTTTTGCATTACTTTTTTGAAAAATCTTCGCATGAATACACATATAAAAAGGTGGAAAAAAGTAGTTCTTAGTCTTCTTTCATTCATTATAGTTCGAGTGTTTTATTATAACATCATTCACTTAAAAACTACATAAGCAACTAATTAAAAAAAAAGAGCAAAAACAAAAACAATTAGATTTTTGCTTTTTGAATTGGAAGAAGCTCTAAACTTAGTTTCTTAAGCATGTGATTCAAATGCAACAATACAAGCTCAAACAAAAATACTTGCAACAACTTGTTCCACATTCAAATAAGTCTAAAACTTGCATGTCCATCCTAGATTACAATCAAGGCACTTCATGCCTATATGTGTCTAGGGGTGAGGGTAGATTAGGTTGAGGAAACTTGGAGTGAGATAAGGAAGTTATTAAGGCAACTCTTGAGATTACTAAACAAGAAATAACTTTAGAAATCTAATCTAACAAGAGAACGAATGTAGGTTGGTTATTGAATTAGAGTACCATGAGACTCTTTTCAAACTACAAACTATTCATGCAAGTATTTCCCTTAATAATTCTTGTTGAGAACTTTATACTTTGCGAAGATAAGTCATTATGCACAATGCAACTACTTCACAATTGAACAACAATACCATCAGTAGGAAGTTGTTTCTTCATGAAGAGAATAAATATCCCTCGAGAATCGTTACAATACAAATTAATATTATTGCACTCATCAAGAACTTCTTCCATGCAAGAGGATAGTCCCCTAGATTCTCCATTGCTTTACTTTCTTTTGCCATGTGAACATAAGTGATCTATCAACAATTCAATCTACTATGTACATCACATGTATACACACTCATTTACACTTTACATAAATTGATGAGTCACATCTTAGAGTGTATAGGCACAAAACTAAATAGAAAAATCCATGAAAATACATTTTCTGCCATTATTAGCATTGAAAAAAAGGCTAAACCCATGTCCAATCTACTTGGTTAGAAATTCTTTGTAAGAGTATTTGTTTTCTCATTGATTTTATTTAAACATTTTATGTATTAGGTTACATTCAAAAATAATACTTTCCTTGCAAAGAGGTCAACCCCTTGAGAACTAGTACACCACAAATTGATATCATCGCCACTAATCAAATACTTCTTCCACACAAAAAGATAGTCCCTTAGATTCTCCATTACTTTACTTGCTGTTGCCACAGGAACAAGAGTAATCTCTCAACAATTCAATCTAATATGTACACCATATATATGCACACCCATTTATATAATTACACAAAATGATGAGCCACATCTTGAATAGAAAAATCCATCAAAAATACATTTTCCACCATTAAAAGGCTAAACCTATGTCCAACCTACTTATTCAGAAATTCATTGTAAGGGTATCTATTTTTTCATTGTCTTGATTTAAACCTTTTATGTATTTACAGTGGACAATAATACTTTGCCCACAATACGGAAGCAGTCTAATCCATCTACAACCAAGTCTATCCCCAGTTTAACCTCATATTCCATCTCTTCCATCTCCTTGTCCTTCAAGCAAAGGGAAAGGACCATGCCGTTACACTGTTGTTACTTTGTCATTTAACTAAGTATCCTTCTTTGGCAGTATTTACTCAGTGCTTTTAAAAGATTACAAAATTTGTCTTGACTAAGTATCAAATTTAGTTATGCTACAGAGTCTACAGTTACACACATAAATTTGGCATTAATATCTATTCCCCTTTGAATCTTTGCTGGGTTTTATTCCATTTACATCTTGTTAGAAAAGATCCTTTTGCAGTCATGTACGACTAGATTTATCATCAACATAAACACCATGTCAGAAAAGCCAATTCCACAGCATTTATCAAGTTTGCAAACATATCAAGATTTTCAAAGGATTGTTCATATATATATATACATATACAAAGAGAAAGGTATTAACTGGTACAAAGAGAAATGTATTCACTCCTAAAACCAACATACTGGTTTTTGGGAGAACATTTCTGAAACATTTCAGATACATGCATGACTTCACTTCACCCATTTCAAGACTGAGAAAGCAAAAGCCTATACTAACAAAGGCTACGATCATTCTACAGATGCAGGATCTCCAATAAGCTGATTCTCAAGGCCTTTTGAAGAATTTTCTATGGGAGGAGGAGATCTGAAGCTGGTAGACTTTGAAAAATGGACATGGCTGTAAACATAGAAATCATCCAATTGGTGCCTATATGGCCTGTGTTTCTCTCCTCTATTCACACCATTTAATGGACTTCCACTATAATTATTATGTGGGTATCTAGGCCAATAGAATGGGTCATAAAAAACTTTCCCACCATCTCCATTGCCTGTCATTCCCATAGCAGCCATGAAATCCACTTTCAACCCCACCTGCTTCAACAATTCTGTGGTTCTCCAATTCTTTGAGAGACTGTATATATAATAACAGATAGGGGCATATTAGAAAGGATCTGGAAAAACAAGAATAAAATAAGTTCCACCTAACCTGTCCATATCAAGATCCTATTCCCTAGGAGGAGGATCAATGAAGATAGGAAAATAATTTAGCCGATGTAGGCACTAGAGGCCTGTATTCAAAACAGCAACTGTATGTTTGGACAAAAGATGAAGAACAGGACCCATGGCGGCATAACTGCCAAATTTTCTTAATTGACTTGAAGATTTCTGTGGCTGTGAGAGATTTGCAAGTTGTTTTGATAATTGTAATCCCACGTATATGCTATGAAAGCCACTCTCTTTAGTGGGCATGACATCTTCTTATGGACCCACTTTGCTTGGAGTTATAGATAGGTGTCATGGATGTGGGGATTACACGATTTTCTTAAGAATGTTTGGGCGGTTACCTGAGAAGACTTCATGTGATCTAGTTTGGTCAATAAGTTTATATGGAATTGACTAATGATTTTTGAAGAGCCACTTTTAGGTTTTCATACACTATAATATAATTTTTTAAAAATAATTTTTAAAATTTCAATGGTGAAACATACACTAATGGTCTATTTTTTTTTAGGTTTATGATGATTTTTTTCTGGTATTGATTAGGGTGTCAAAGATGGTGACTTTTATGTAAAAGTTAGTAATTTTTAAAAAATTTTGTACACTTCATCATCATTCATATTAAGAATTCAAATTTAAATATTATATTCAGTTGTTCATCATTTAGGTTTAGGTTTGCATGTGTTGGAGTTGATGGTGAACCCCATAACTCTTAGGAATCACTTATAATCAAAACGCCTATCACATTTGAAGAGAAAAAACCATGATTGAGTGTTATGCAACTTTGAGAGAAGAATTGATCCACTCAAGCATTTGATATGCCTTTTGTATTGAATAATGAATATGAATACTTGGATGATTACAAAGTACAATAATGAATGCTTATAAAAGCAAAAGTGCAAACTTTAGATGAGGGTTTGATTAGATTGTGACAAGTGTCATAATCCTATGCAATGAGACAACTTGAACTATAAATAGCCCAATCTAATAATAAAAAACACTCCTAAGTTTAGCTTAAGTGAAATAAAGTAATAAGAGACTTAATAATTAATTAATGACTAATTAATAACTAGGTGATGTTCCTAATTACTCCAACACCCCACCTTAAGATCAACTTATGGATAAACTAAACAATTGATAAAGAATGCAATGATGGATGCATGGATGGGTCCTGACTAAAAGCCCTGATGAGGTACCCATGTACAAACAAATGAAATATCTTATAACTAGAGAAAAAGAGAAAATTAGATGGGAAAAAACTCATTTCCAAAAGAGAAAATGAAATAATTGCACTAGTGAAAGAAGGATATAAGGAGGACTCGATGTGACCCCCAAGGACTGCTTATGTCACACAAGTACAATAGATGTCTCCCCAATAGGAGAGAGAAAAATAGGATATGAATCCCACATAAAGAAAGAGCCTATGTCAATGATGAACACTCAAAGATAGAACACGATCCACTGCTTGCAAAAAACATTTCTCCCCTTAGGAAGAAACAAATCTATTGGTGATTGGAGAAGCCATTCCCAAAAAGATAAAAGAATCAAGAATCCAAATCCAAATGGTGTGTGTCCTTGAAAAGTGTTCAAGTGTCCTCATGTCGAAATGAGATGATGTTAATCCAAGAACCTGTGAAGACTAATTTAGAACAAGCTTCAAAGGTGATGAAGATGATGGGCCAACATCGATGATGTGACTATCAACAAAGAGGAGACGAATGTCCTCAAATTAATCCTCCAAATTTATAATATATGACTTTACAAACAAAGATGATATGTTTACAAGATACACATCCCAAGTAGTTATGTTTGGAAGAAGATGAATGTCTTGCTGCACTGAACCAATAGGGGCCAATGGTGTGGTGATGTAGGAGCATCACCTGAATGTTGTTCTTGAAGGTCCAAGAGACTAGTTGATGTTTTAAGGACTATTTTGTTTTGTGAGTCCTAGTTGTATGTCATGAAAAGATCAAAAAAATGGTATTAGAAAACCATATATATAATCTTTTGTAATGTTATCTAGCCTAGGTGTGGTATAGGGTTAAAAGTTGCACAAAAAGTGCATATTTTTGCAAGTTTAATGTAACTGGCATTAGGTTTTGAAGGAAAAAAGACATAAAATCAAATTGTAACTATTTTGGAAGTTAGTTCACATGGAATGAATGAGGATACACATTCCAAGAGGCTGTGGAGGCGTTTTTGGTGAAAATACCTTGTTTTCTTGACATTTTGTGATAATTTTCTATAGTTACAATCTGAAAACAAGTTTGTACGACCTTCTATGGAGTCATGTTAGGTCTAAGTATGCATGGGAAGATGAAGTTTTTTTTTTATAATCTGATGCTTTTGGTTTGGTGTGATTTCATTATGTTTTAAGCAAGATATAGCAAAAATAATGCAAAAAAGCTGTGAATTTTCTACAAAAATAATTAAAGAATGACCCTGTATAGCTCTGTACGACTAGTGGATGTGAATGCAAGTTGATAGAAAGTTATATTTTTGTTTTTTTTTTCAGTACAAGTGGTTTTGTTGAATTCCATGCTGATTTGAATAAGTTATGATCAAAATGGTGTTGACAGTCTATTTGCAGACCTAGGGTTTTCCATGAGCTTCTAATGCCGATAACTTTCATTTCCAATGGTGAAAAATTCTGCAATTTGAAACTAATTTTCTGTAGGCCTATATGCATGTTCTCACAAAAGGAGGGGTGTTGATTCATTGGTTGGTGTGAGTTATTGAGGACAATCCTATTCTTTGTTGTTTTTGACTGTACAACCCTTAGTCTTTTCGAGGGTTTATTGAATTGCTTTATTTTGGGTTTAACCACTATTAAGAATAGTTTGAAGGGAGTATCTAGAGTGTGTTTAAGAGCTTTAAGGTCTGAGTGTGTGTGAAAGATAGGTGGGTTTGGATTCTTTATGTGGGTTTGTGTCTAAAGAACCAAGTTTTTTTTGAATAAGTTGCAGGGTATAAATTGGTGTTACCATTCAAAGACCAAGGATCTTGTGTTTACCATTGTCAAACCACATTGTTATTGTTCTTGAGATTCCATCAAATTTTAAATATTTTTCCCTTTGCTTTATTTTTGGCATTGGAGCCCAGAAAGATCTAGTAGTGATTTTTTTTCAAGTTAACAATATTTTGTATATGGTTGTGTGTGAAGGTATTGGGGTACCAAAAGACTAGGCTAGAAGAAAAGAAAGAAGCCTAAGGTGAGGCATCACGAAGACAATAAGATTCATTAGCAAGATAAAAAAGAAAGCCTCAAAAGGAAGGACAATATGAAAAACAACAGGATAATCCAAGTTGCAAAGTTTGATAGAGAAATGGTAGAGTTGAAAAGAGGTGTTAAGTTTGCAGTGCAGTAGTGTCTTGAGGAAGAATACCAAGGGAATGTTGGGTATTGGCCAATGAGAAATAAGGTGAAGTGGCCTATAAAGGTGATTGTTAAAAAAAGAAGAAATAAAAGGATAGTTGTCTTGGAAGGTGAAGGTGAACAAAGTTTGGATAGAAAGGAAACAAGTTGCAACAGAGGTACATTGTGAGGTACTTAAAGATGATTTGTGGGCACAAGATTTTGAGATAGAACAAGAATGGAAGGAAAATATTACTAATGGAGGTATGAATACAAGTAGGACAACGAAGGAAGACACAAGAAAACAAGCACATGGAGCTAGTGAAGAGGCAAATTGGCCTCATGGTTCTTATCTTATGCATGTTGATGATAATGTTTGCATAGGTGCAAACCAAGGAGAGTATTAAGAGGATGGAGAAATGGACAACAGTAATGAGGAATATGAAAGAGAAATATAATTTTGGAGTCTTACAATTGAGAAGAAGATCATCAGGAGGAGGTACACAAAGCAAGCACAAAACAAAAGTGTGAAGACCAAGAAACATGGAGCAGCTCAAGCCAAGCATGGAGAGGGTCATGAGAAGGTCAAAGAATAGCTAAGCATGCAACACAGTTCAAAGAAAAGAAAGAAAATTAGACCCTCATTTGAGATGGAACTCAAATTTCTTTTCCCTAGGGAGTATGATGCAGGAGCATCACTTGAATGTTGTTCTTGAAGGTCCAAAAGACCTAGTTGATGTTTTAAGGACTATTTTGTTTTGTGATTCCTAGTTGTATGTCATGAAAAGATCAAAAAAATGGTATTAGAAAACCATATATATAATCTTTTGTAATGTTTTCTAGCCTAGGTGTGGTATAGGGTTAAAAGTTGCACAAAAAAAGTGCATATTTTGTAAGTTTGATGTAATTGGCACTAGGTTTTGAAGAAAAAAATACATAATGAATTGTAACTTTTTTTAAAGTTAGTTCGCATGGAATGAAGGAGGATACATGCTCCAAGAGGCTATGGAGGTGATTTTGGTGAAAATACCTTGTTTTCTTGACATTTTATAACCATTTTTTATAGTTACAATCTAAAAACAAGTTTGTACAGCCTTGTATGGAGCCATGTCAGGTTTGATTATGTATGGGAAGATGGATTTTTTCATTTAGAATCTAATTCTTTTGGTTTGGTGTGATTTCATTATTTTTTAAGCAAGATATAGCAAAAATAATGCAAAAAACTAGTGAATTTTCTCAAAAATAGTTAAAGAATGACCTTGTATGGCTTTGTATGACCAGTGGACATGAATGCAAGTTGATGGAAAATTAGATTGATGTTTTTTGTTTCCAATTCAAGTGGTTTGGTTGAATTTCATGCTTATTTGAATAAGTTATGATCAAAATGGTGTTGACAGTCTATTTTCAGGCCTAGGGTTTTCCATGAGCTTCCAACACCCATAACTTTCATTTCCATTGGTGATTTTTTTTGAAATTTGAAACTAATTTTCTATAGGCCTATATTCATGTTATCACAAAAGGAGGGGTGTTTATTCATTGGTTGGAATGAGTTATTGAGGACAATCCTCTTCTTTGTTGTTTTTGACTATGCAACCCTTAGTCTTTTTAAGGGTTTATTTGAATTCCTTTGTTTTGGGTTTAACCACTATCAAGAACAGTTTGAAGGGAGTATCTGGAGTGTGCTTAAGAAATTTAATGTCTGAGTGTGGGTAAAATATAGGTGGGTTTGGATTCTTTTTGTGGGTTTGTGTCTAAAGAACCAAGTTTTTTTTAATAAGTTGTAGGGTATAAATTGGTGTTACCATTGAAATACCAAGGATCTTGTGCTTACTGTTGTCAAATCACATTGTTATTGTTCTTGATATTCCATTTATTTTTAAATAGTTTTCTCTTTGCATCATGTGGTGATGCCAAGTTGATCAAGAACAACAAAAGATGAAGATTGATTCTCAATCTAAAGTGTGGGAACATGAAGACAAGTCTCTGAATTATCAGAGCATGCAAGACTTGTGATATACTCAAGCTCCTCTAAAGTATCATCATCAAAGGATATGAAATTTACATTTTCAAGAGGAATAAGATAATTTGCAGTAGATCCTCTGGGAATGGAGAGATATTAGGGTTTCCATGGATCTCCCAAAGTCTAGTCCAAAGTGTGTTGGGACAATCAATTTCTGATACAACACACATAATGTCATGATCAACACTACACCAATTTACTCCTATAACATGATCATTGATAATACCCCATGTTGAATAAATCTTTGGTATGTCTGGTGTAGGTATGAGTCCATATAGATAAGATAAAAGATCAAGCCACTTGAGATGTGTCTAAATGTCGTTTCACCAAGTCTCATAATTATCCTTTTCCAGGATGACCATAGAATGATGAACAAAAAGACCCATGATACTTCCTCAAATGAAAAAATCAAAGACTAATAACCTCAATACACGTGAAGTAGATCAAATAATGTCATCCCATGTAAACGAATAATTTCTAGCAAGACATCCAAGTAATTAAAAAAAATTGAAATAAAAATAAAATGAATAGAATGTATGTGGGGCAAATTTTGGAAAAAGTGCATGCATAGATCTAAAAATCTCTAAAATACCTTTTCAATACCATAAGCATCATAAAAATCAAAGATACAGGTGAAGATTTATGAGCTCAAAAGTAGAAAATGATGATTTGAATTTGTTTGAGAATAAAATGAACTACTAACAATATATAATGATGAGACTTGAACCACTAGAAAGTACTCAAAACTAGCTTTTCAATGACATCTCATTTTCTTGATTTCAACATTGTATATCCAAGTTATGCCAAAAAAAACTCCTTTAAGGAAAATGGGGGCTAGGAGGGGGATTGAGTGTACTGTCTATACAATTGACTGTACTGCTAACATTAGAGTGATGTCATGTTGATGTCAACAACATATATTGAGAATATTCCCTCTTGGCCAAAAAATTTCTTCGATCATTAAAAACCACTAATTTATCAGAATATTCCTAAGTGATTCTTTGACTGTCGATTTGATGGAGATCCATCAGGAGATTCTATGCAACAAAATATTCCATCAAGGGTGGTCACCAGTAGAATCTAATAGTCGTAGGAAAAAACCATCAACGGGATGTGTGTACTACCACATATGAGAGGGCAATTATTTAAACCATCATTGGGGCATTCAAAGCACTATCGAATGATTGGTTGGTCATGAAGATGAGGCAAGGTGGGTGTACCTTGTGGTATGACCTTGTCAGAGTATGCCTACATAGTGCACAAAACACCTATTTTAATTTTTTTTTCTCTTTGATTTTGATTTTGATTTTTTAATACTTTTGATTTTATTTTTTGAAACTTGGATTTTTTTCAACAAAAACCAGTAAATTTTTTAATGAAACCCTTAATATACCTATGTAGGGCCTGGAAGTCGTACGATCATACAAAATTATGTATAGAACTCCAGGTCTAAAAAAATTGTTTTTAAAACTCTTCAGATTTTGGTGAAACAAAAGGTGATCCTTAAGTTTTTAGTCATTCTAGACTTAATGGTGATGCTCATTTCACTCTAGGATGAGCCAATTTTCCCCTCAAGTCCAAATCTCTCATAAGTCAGACAGGTAGTCATAGATCTAGTGCTCTGATACCATGTTGGAGTTGATAGTGAACCCCACACCTCCCAAAGATCACCTAGAACAAAAATTCTTATCATATATGAAGAGAAAAATCCATGATTGAGTGATATACAACCTTGAGAGAATAATTGATCCACAAAAGCATATGATATTCCTTCTATAATGAATAATGAATATGAATACCTGGATTATTACAAAGTACAATAATGAATTCTTATAAAAGCAAAAGTGAAAACCCTAGATGAGGATTAGATTAGATTGTGACAAGTACCCTAATCCTATGCGATGAGACAACCTGGCCTATAAATAGCCCAATCTAATAATAAAAAAATACTCATAAGTTTATCTTAAGTGAAATAAAGTAATAAGAGACCTAATAATTAATTAATGACTAATTAATAATTAGGTTTGTTCATAATTACTTCAACAACATGAGCATAATTGACCTAGGATAATTCTACAATTGTGCATTTAAACCCTCAACTTTTATATTTGAACTTAATTTGGATCCATGTTTCCCCCTTACTAGATATTATGAGCTGACTAGAGCATACATTATTTCAAGTTACATACTAGGGTGGTGTATTTAAGACTAATCCTAATTCATTTAGAGTATCTAGGAGAAAGAGAAGAATCTATTGATCATATCTAGAAGTCAATTTCAAAAAATAAAAATTGTTACATTAGCATTGTATCATCATCTTAGGAGCATATTGCATGTTTGCTTGTCCTTGATATTGGTTCATAATTGAAATTATTTTCCTAGGCATTTAACTAAGGAGAATATGATCCTTGCAATTCAATAAATTTTGTAAAGGTTATTTTGAACACCATTTATCCTTATTGGAAATTTTACATTTGAAGATCAAGGAAAATAGATTTAAGAAATTAATTTTTTTCTTGTTTAGTACACATGTTCAAGTCTGCCCACTAGTTCACTTTTGTAGGAAAATAGATTAGGTCCATAGTCATGGGTTTGAATTAGAGCACTACAAAGTGGTTGCTAGATTCTTTTGACTTATTTACCATTGATGTTGTTCCTTATAAGAATAATAGATATGCAAACACTATGGTTAGTGCCACCTCACTTATGTATACATATGATTGTCGTCATCACTTATATTTCTTATTCATATATGAAAACAACCAACCAACTCTATGCACGACTTCTATATTGGTTTATACTATATTGACTAGTAATTGGAGTAGTTTTATGATATTTATACATATTGATTCAAGGGAATTTTCCCTTAATTATTCAAAAAATAATGGTATCTAATTCATAAGTCAATTGTCAAAAAGTTAATCATTTTGGAGGTACTTTATAGGAATGGTTATAATGGTATTTGACTTAGATGCCTTGATAATAATAAGAAATATATTTCTCTTTGAAGTTCCATGGTGGTATTTGTGGAGGTTGTTAGTTCTAAGGCATTTTCTCAAAGAAAATTATGCATGGGGTTATTATTATAGTAAAACGGAGAAAGATTCACACAATTCTATTTAGAAGTGTGTAATATGTTAAACATATAGTAATCTAAAACATGCACTTGCTTGTTAGCTTTATCTACCTTGGCCATTTTCTTTATGGGAGTTAAAATTGGTGGATAAGACCATCCTAACTTCTTTAGAGGGATACACTTTTATTATCACCATTGTATATTATTTCACTTAGTGGGTCAAGCCCATCCCCCTCAAGTTAACTATAACACCCAAAAATTGTGTTTTCATTGTGGAAAATCTTATTTTAGATTTATTTTTCTATATATTGTTGTCATAGATAATGGTAAATAATTTAAGAATATAGAAGTAAATTTATTTTAGAAAAGTTTCGAATTCAATAGAATTTTTCTACTTTTTACTTTCCATAAGGTAATGGTCAAGTAGAGGCTACTAATATAGCTATCAAATAGATTTTGAGAAAAGCAATATATAAGAATGGTGCTTATTGGAACACACAACTCATTCATGCATTATGGGAATATTGTACTAGTATTCATGCTCCTATTGGGTGCATACCTTATTAATTTGTTTATGGTACTAAGGCCATTATACCTCTTGAGCTAAAAAATCCTTTATTTTGTATTTCTCTTCATGGTGTTATTGATGATACTACATATAGAGAATATAAATTACAAGAGCTTGAAACATAATGAATCAAAAGTTGACAAATTAAATAATATTTAGGAATATCAAATATGGTTAAAGAAAAAATATAATAAGGGTATTATTCAAATAGACTTTTAGCTTGACGACTTGGTTCTTTGTGCTAATCTCAAAATTTAAATGCTAAATAAAAATGACATGGTAAATTTCATCCCAATTGTTTAAGACTCTTCATTATTACTTCTCAATTTGGAAGAGGTGCTTTAGGTTTTACTCCAAAAGGTAAACTAGAGAAAGATCTAATTAATATTATGCATTTATGTTGTAAGATTGTTGATTATAATACTTGTGATATATGAGGAATTACTATATGTTTTAGACTCTTTGGTCCATTCCCATTTGTGTATTTTCCTTTTGTCCACCTATGCATGCTATTCATTTCCATATATTCTTGACATATTCCACATGCATTCATGTTCATATTTTAAGTAATTATTTTATACATTGGTATTGATTTGTTTACATCTTGCATGAGATTCTTTGTTTTGATTACAAGATTCATATTTCATAATTTTTTGTTGGTGATGCATTATTGTTGAGGGAAATCTAGGGGTACTTATCAACCTTTTATTTTTGGTCCTTGCATGCTTATATTGACATTTTCACATGATGTTATCTATAGAAATATAAATTACATACTTAATGTAATTGACACGAGGTTATAATTAATGATGATACAACATTTTTATTCCTTGCATGATGTTATATTTCCCCTTAGTACTTACCTCCAATTCCTTGTTTACTTAGTATGTAACCAATTTAAGGATGACATATTTTATCACTGATGTTCCTTCATGGTTATATTCACAATGATGATATTTATGATCAATTTCTAGTATTAGATAGAGATTCAATGCCTTTTCTATATGGATTATATTTTCTACATAGTTAGTCCTTATCATGCTACCTATGTACAGATTTATATCTTATTCCATGTTGTTAGATTCCTTTGGCACATTATTTTTTAGTCAAAGTCCCTTATACTTTTTTCCTACTTGGAGCCCTTTAGTCAAAGCCCTTTTTTTCTTTGTCAAAGTCATATCACTTTTTGTTTAGTCAAAACCTCTACTTTGTGAAATGGTAGAAAATGTGAGACCCTTTAAGGGAGATCTCCCTTTGTGGGGGTTTGACACCTTTGCCCTATTTCATTAAATAATTGATTGGAATTGGACAAGATATATAATTGAATTACAACCTAAAAGGTGATTCAACCCACCCTTGACCAAATCTCAAAGGGACCTAAGGATGAAATGAAATGATTCAACTAACCTAATAATGCAAATGACTATTCTAATGTAAAAACAATAAATTTGGAAAGTCACAAACAAAAACAAACCACAAAAAGGGATTGAACAGGACATTATGCACATATGATATAAATTTGGAGCTGAAAATGTTGGACTAAGTCACTCAGGGTGCTTATGTCTTTGTAGGGATAATCATATATGATTTCATAGTCCTTGGATGTCAGATTAGAGCTTTTGTTCTTTGCTTTTCACACTATCAAATACTGCCAAGTTTTGAAATAATTGAGTTTTTGTGAGTTGTCAAGGTGTAGGATTTGAATGAAATAATGGATAATTGACCTTCAAACTTCTTGCAATCTTCTTCAGACCTGAAACCTACACATTCAAAGAGAGAGGAAGGGTTTTTCCATTTAGAGGCTTACCTTAGTCAAACCCCGTGTTAGTGTTTCCACTTCCACAATGACAATGTCAATCATAAATAGATAAATGATAAAAATGAATGATGAATAAACAAAGTGCTAAAACTCACCACCCTCCAATGGCTTCCTTGAAGGATTAAAGTCTTACAAACCCCCTCAAGGCTTGGATCTTTCTTGCTTGAATTGCTTGGAGACCTACAAGGGTTAGTCTTCACAAACAATATAATAACATAAACATGAATAAACTTATACACACTTTGACATGATGCTTGGATCTTGAATTGTTACAATAAATCTCTAAAATTATGATTTTGACTTGCTTGATAATGCTCTTGACAATAATTTTTACTTAATAATGCTAGACATTTCTAATTAGTTTTCAAATGATGATATGACTAGGTATTTATATGTAATTATTCTAATTTCCCAAAAAATAAATCTCAATAGCCAACAACGGACACTTGAAATTCAAATAATAAAAGGCCACCTTTGACATATTTGAATTTGGAGCCAAAATAGGGGGCATAGGCACCAATGTACTAGACCTATTTTTTGGGAATTAAGGAGTCAGGGGAAAAATATTAAATGAATGCATTTGTTTTGTACTTGTAAATTGTCAAAAAATGATAAAATGGACCACGTAATGTATAATTTAGGAAATTAGGTGTTAAATTAGGTCCAATTACTTAAGGGGGAGCAAAACAAAGTGTGAAATTATCAAGGGTGACAATTTATGATGCTACATTTAGCCCCCACTTTAGTGAGAGTATGAACTTATGCTTAAACTCACACTAAAGTAGAGAATACATGTCAAGATGGGTCCAGTTGTCCAAC